>JZKD02S2034010.1:139504-158863 GCA_000966675.3 Picea glauca | reverse complement strand
ACAATTTATGTATGCAAGTTTTGGGCATACATGTTTAGTTATAATTCAAACATCAAGTTCTGAGTAAACATTGTAAACCAAGGCAACAAATCTATTTATATTTCTTAATATCCAAAAGCCAATATCAACAGTATACATGTATATTATTCAAACAACACCACTATTCAACCATCATCACAATCATACAGAGGTGTGGGATCTAAAACAATCATATAGAGGTATGAGATCTGAAAAAAGATTCTTCTTCATTTACCAAGTAATAACAAACTATTGTTCAATGCTTCAAATGTTGGGTAATTTCAAAACTATTAAAACCCCCATGCATGCAATATATTAACCACTCATCTTGTATTTTGACCATATCTACCAAGAACATGGTTATTCCATTATAATGCAAGTGAAAGTGTACACATAATTCCAATAAAAAGGGCTACCTATAGTCGAGCAAAAGAATAAGTATATGGTACCATGAATTCATATCCAAAAAACACAAACTGATTTCGGCAAATGGATTGTCAGCAAAACTTTTTAGGTCAATTTTGAGTTTGCAAAGTGTAGGCAAGGTCATACAAAGTGACATAGTTTTGTGGGCTTTGCTTCTAAGCTCACAAGAGTCCAAACTAGTTGGGGTTTGAACAAACACAAGAAAATTCAACAAGTGCATGCAAATAAAGGGCTAGGTTCAAGCCTCAAATCTTGCCCATTTTCAACAACCATATTTATGACAACACATTTGAGTGTTGTTTAAACAACAATATTTTTCCCTTATGATTAAAACACAACAAGGTAAACCTAATCAAAATGAAGAGTGCAAACCTAGAAAGCACATAAGATAAGGGAGGAATGCCAACATCTTAGAATGCAAATAATAACTTCACAATCTGATTAATATAATTGTCATTACATAATTTAAACATGATAAATATGACCTACAATCCTTAGTTGAATGTAATCCAAGTGATAATACAAATAGTTATATATAATCCCATGATCCAATTGTCAATCAAAGAGAGGGAAATCACACCCATGGATCAATTTTCCACCCAACCAATGCAACTACCTCATATGTATTTCTCCTTGAGTAAGGATCAAACTCAATGAGGTGAAAAATCTTAATATACAGAAAAATATCAAAAATTGGACCACCACACTACTACATTTGGGGTCGAAATTGACGTTTGAACAAACTTTTACTAATAAAAAAAAACTTTTTAAACACTGAAAATCTATGAAAAATATGAAATTTATCATTTTTTATTATTTTACCCTTGAAAAATGTTGATTAAGTGACATCATGCATTTGAAGTCTCTTAAGAGACATTATTGAAGTCCCTTAAGATATGTCAAATTTCCTTTTTCACCTTTCTATTTAAAAAGTTATGGTTTAATGTAATTCTACTCCATTTGTGCTAGTACTAAGACTATTTTAGCATGCATACCCTAGCCCCTATTTTCATTGTCAACAACATCGGAACCCTCATTGTTATCCTCACCAGCATCATTCTTGGCATTTCCATCATCGTCATCATAATAATCATAAACTATAAGCCATAAACCATGACCCTTAACCAACTCATAACGCTTAATCCATAAACCTCGAGCCATATAACACCTAACCCATAGTGCCCAACTCCTAACCACTATAACCTGTTGAAGGGGTTCAATAATATGGGTTAAACTCGAGGACGAGGCCCAATTATACACTTCCTTGTTTGGTATGGAATAATCTTCTGGGTTAATGGTCCGGAAACCATTTTATGGGATTTAAAATTTGTTCGACTTCATTATTTTCATTATTATTTTTTATATATATTTTATGTCTATCTACAAAATAAAAGAGATAAATGAAAGAGTTTGAAGATTTTTTTGTTAAGGATAAAATTTGGAAACATTGAATGAAAGTTATCTAAAGTCTTAGGTTCTCAAAGAAATAATTCTATTAATAACTTGTTACTTATCAAATATTTATCCAAGAAAATAGTAAGTAACTGACAACATAAAAGAATAAACTTATAAAGAAAAATAGCAAGAAATAATTCTACATTATTCCAAGTAACAGAAAATAATATTAACTAATAAAGGAAATAACCATTCACCAAAATTATCTAGAAAGTTATTCAACTACATAAGATCGCTTAACAGTATTGAAATTCTTACTAGATTCATGAAATATTTACTCAGTCGCAGAATAATCCATCATGAATAAACACACACAGATTTGGTAAAACGTGTTTATCTTGTTCCAATATTTTGATTTGTGCTTTAAATAGTTCTTAGCTCAGTAACTCAAAATTTAATTACAAATCCATATACCTGTGTTCCTCGGTCGATCCCTCCATTAATTAAAAACTTATTTATTAAACACAGTAAATTCTACTTCATGCAAAATTGATAAATATAAAACAAAGTTGCATGCTAAGAAGACTTGGGTGCACTTGGTGTCTCATCAATTTATTTCTCACCATATTAATCCACCCATTGAGTGAACAAGTCCTCACATGTGTGCATGTACGATAATTGGTGTTGATCCATTGGAAAACGAATTGTTTCCCTTGTTTGCCTGAATTGATGCATTTACTTTCCTAATTTTGAACCAATTCTTCCAACCTACTAGTCTCTTTGACTTTGGAAACCATATACTTCCTCACCTCGAATTGTTCCATGGTAGTGATTTCCTTTATATCTTCTTTACTCTTATGATCAATTTTTTGAAACTCAGACATCGCCTCATCTAAATCCAAAAAATCAATTGGTGATCGAAACTTTGGTAGTTGAAGACTTATCATGGCTTCATTGATCATTTCCCATTATTTGAGGCATGCAAACCATTGTTCTTCCATTATATTTTTTGGCTTAATATATAAACGTACCCAATACTTTGCTACTTCATTCATTCTTGCAATACTATCATCTATTATAATTATAATATCATGATCCTCACCACCCCTGGACTTCTAGATTTCCCTGATATATTATATTTGATCCATTATCCTAGCTATCATTTCACCCCATTTAATCATTACCTTATAGGCCACATCACACAATAAGGTTTCTTCCTAATAATCCAAAATCCTCTTCACAAATGCATCTCTAACTAGCATGCACTTATTGTGTTCTTCTAAAAGGTCTTCTTTTACGATCAATATAACTTCAGTAGTGTCCTTATAGTATTCTACATGATGCTTGAGAGATTCCATGTCTCTCATCATTGTATCAACTTCTATTTCTTCCAATCTAGTTTTTTCTATGGTGGCATGTTAGATTTGCACTCCTACTTCCAACAATTCACTGACCTGAGTCTTTTTTACTTCAAATAGGGTCTCCCTTGATGTTATAAACATAGAATTATTTATTGTCATATTTATTTTCCTTTGTGTTCTCCTTACAAGGGATTGTCTCTTATTGTCATAGGAAATGGGATCCACATCAACCACCTCATCCAATGGTTCAGGAAATGGTTGACTGATCCAAGTGGATATTGGTGGCCACCCATGTTATCATATTAATTAGTAATTGCAAACACAAATAGATCTCCCTAGTTTCACCTCGAAACTAGAACAAAACAAGACAGAATATAAAACTTCACCTAAGTTTTAATCATCAAGCATACTAACTAACAAGAGATAAATGTCATATCTTTTAAATTTCATTTGTCCTCTCTATTGTCATCCTCACTCCATTTCAAGTATTATGGGATGTTGAACCTGTAAAACTACAGAAGCCAACGAAGTGAAAGAAACAACGTATACTCAACAAAACCTATGTATGTGATCAAAGAGTCATACAATAAAATAAGATTAATTTTATGGGAAATAAATATATCACTGTATTAAAGAATGTGGAAGAAAGATACAACCAGATGCCTTGATGTTGTTAGGTTCCTTCAAACATTTCCTTTCTTCCCACACACTTCTTCTCCATGGATTCTGAGATCAACAATCTATCTTGACAATGCAAAGCTCAAAGCCAACATACAAGCTCCAAAAACTCCAAGCTACAAAACTCAAGAACTTTCCAATCTAGCTTTTCCCATGAGAACTCTTCTCCTTTTATAAGCTGAAAAGGATAGGGTGAGGAGGTTAGGATGATCCCATGAGATCAGGAACACGACTCAAATCCAAACCGATCAGAGGCCACCTCACCCTCGAAGCTTCTATTCTAGAACTTTCGAGAAATTCCTCTTTTAACTTTGTACTAAAATCGTCGCACCCTTAACACTGAGAAAACTACGATGACGTCACAAAACACTATGGTGAAACCTACAACGATCCAAGATCGTCGCACCCTTAACACTGGGAAAACTACGACGACGTCACAAAACACTATGGTGAAACCTATGACGATCCAAGATCGTCGCACCCTTAACACTAATAAAGGTGTGACGATCCCTTTTTATAAGGTTTTGGACAAAGGAAAAGTACAATTTCATCTCTCTGGGAAAAATTATCTTCATTCCTCTTCATGGATTAAGGAAATTTATCCTTCTAAATACAAAGCATAGGTTTATATCATTAACGCTTGTACATGTGACAAAAATAATGTATAAAAACCCACCTATTCCAAATGTCTCCTTTTGACATTTTTTAGTTCAGCATGTTTCTCTGTAATGATGACATTTCTTGTAATTGTGGGTTCTACACTTCCAGGGCTATCCTGAAGCCCTACACAACATCCAGGTGGATATTGGTGGCCACCCACCTATTCCAAATGGATTATTTTGGAAGTTTTCATGTCACTACATCTTATTGTACTTCCAAGGATGTTTTGGGGCCCTAAACAATGTTTTTTTTCCTTGCCACAGTCAAACTATAGACAAAGTCAGAGTTTGATGTCATAATATGTAGTTCTCGAAAAGACATTTCCAATGGGTTATCACACACCTAAAACGGAGGTTGTATGCAAACGTTATGACCCCGGGAAGTTGAGTTACCAACTTACCCATCAGGGCCCACATAACGTTTGGCATTTCATCTCCTAGGGTTAGGTTTTTGGGCATCTAGGGTTTTGGCATTCATGAGTAATGTTAAAAAAGCCTCTGGAACCTCATTGTAATCATTCTTCTCAGATGGATGCACATAGCAGCCACATCTCTTCTCATAGATAACTACCACCATTCAAGCAAGTTGTTTTCAGTTCGACAGCTTTACAGTTTCATCCTATTTTATTTATTCAATAGAAGTTATTATTCACTGGATATCTATTGTTGTTCTCCATATCTCTATGTTATTATATTTAGTCTTTTATTCATTTCGTTCCACTCATAAATATGGATCAATGGTATCAGAGAGGTCTACTCTTCATTTATTTTTCTTTGTGCATGTCCCCGACAAGATCTAGATACAAGAAGTTGGGACTCAAACCAGTTGATCCTTTACAAGATCGGTCACGTCGAGCCCAACAAAAACTCATGGGAGATGAGAAGAAATATGATGGAGTGGGAGATCCTTTTAAATTGTTGATCGAGGAATCCCTTAGAAGACAAAGGAAAAAAATGATGGACAACTTTTCACAGATCCTTCAGCGGTTTCCCATAGGAGACACATCTTCATCAAGTGGCCATGCAACCCCCTTCAAGGTACAAGTAAATTTTGATATTCCATTATTTGAAGGATCGAAAGATGTGGATGTTGTAGATAAATGGTTGAATCTACTCGAAGGGTATTTATCGATCCACAATTTTTTTGATGGGGAAAATATTACTTTTTCACTCCTCAAGGTTGTCCCCCATGTCAAGGATTGGTGGGATACTTACTCTGAGAAAAGGGCCATAGAGGAATCTGCAATATTTTTGGTCTCCCCCACATGGGATTCCTTTAGGGATGTCATTAAAGAATGATACTACCCTATTGGAAGTTATGAGGACTAGTACACAAGATGAACCATGTTGCATCAGGAAAGGGACCAGATAGTACCATATTTCACCAATATTTTCCATACCCTGCACACCTAATTGGGTATCAAAGACTATGAACGACATCTGGTTCTCAAATAACATGGTTGTCTACATAGATACATTCAAACATAAATGGAGTTTCTATACATCTCATAATTAGGTGTGGCTTATAGATATGCTATCAATATCAAGCAAAAATTTAATCAGAAGAGGCAAGAGTTTGGATTTGAAAACTACTCACAACCGAACCAAGAAAAATGAGGCCCCAACCCACAAAACAAGGGACAAAGAAAATATGGCCACTCTCATGACAACGAGTCCAAGACACAACCCAAGAAATGTAATAAGAAGTCAATGAAGGACATGGGAAAGTGGTGTGAATACCATAAAATACCTTGGTACAACACTGAAGAATGTCACTCGAGGAAGTCATTGGTGGTTGAGCTAAAAGCTTCTGAGTCAGAGGCATACTCTGACTCTTAATCAAATCCAAAAGGAGGGAAGAATATTATCTATATCGAACCCAACGCCACTATCTCTACCGCCAAATTCCATCCAAGCGAACCAAAAGAAACAGAGGAAGGAGAACGCCTCTTTCACTCACAGATGTGGGTAAAGGGGGCTCCGCTTCATTTCATTGACGATAGTGGAAGTCAAAAGAACCTAATCTCAGTAGAGGTTATTAACTAGTTGGACCTTTCGATGACACCACACCCGTATCCCTACACCATCATTTAGCTTTTCCAAGGAAGATATCTTCGCGTTATCCAACAGTGTTTTCTACCCTACGACATCAAGCCCTTCAAAGATGAGGTATTGTGTGATATTTCTCTCCTTGAATTTTTTGATGTCTTTTAGGACAACCATATTTGTGGAAGTGACATGTTGTGTATGATTCTAGACCCCGCAATGTTATTATTATTTTTGGTAGACAATTGTACAGGATACCATAGGTAGCGTCGCCTACTGCTATTTCTCTAATCTCTGCTAATAAATGCATCAAGGTCATTTCACAGACCGCAAATTTTGTCTTGTTTGTGATCAATGCTCACTGTAAGTAGAAGGTCATTTCCATATCCATAACTTCTACATAGAGCCTCTCTTCAAAGCAGATGAAAGTGAACAGGATCTTGGAAGATTACAGAGACATATTCTCCTCACCCACTGGGTTACCGACACACTTCCAAGTCAAGCATCCAATTGATCTAACCCCCAGTGCACCTATGCCTAATGGAACGATCTATTGTCTCTCGTTGATGGAAATGATGAAATCAAGCATCGGATCCAAGAGATGCTTCAAATGGGACACATCATACCTAACTCCTCCTCTTGTGAAAGCCTGATAGTACTAGTGTAGAAGAAAGACGGGACCTGGCGGCTCTGCATTGATTACAGAGAATTAGATAAAATCACAGTCAGGAACCGACACCCAATTTCTTGAATTGATGACCTTCTTGACCAACTCAAGGAGTAAAAGTTATTTAGCAATATTGACCTAAAGTCTGGCTACCACCAAGTTCCCATCGAATTGACTAATGTATGGAAGACAACGTTCAAATATAAAGAAGGTATCTTTGAATGGTTGGTCATGTCCTTTGGATTAACAAATGCACCAACAACTTTCATGAGGTTGATGGATTATGTATTGATACCCTTCACCAATTCTTTTGTGGTGGTATATATGGATGACATCCTCATCTTCAACATAACTTGGGAGGAGCACATGCAGCGTATTCAACAAGTTTTGAGCACTCTATGGTAGCACAAGCTATATGCCAAATTGGAAAAATGTTCCTTTGGCATGAACATGGTCCAATACTTGGGATACATTTTTTATGAGTATGGGGTACATGTTGATATAGCTAAGATCCAAGTCATCCGTGACTGTCCATCCCCAACCACACTAACTGAGCTTCAGAGCTTCTTGGGACTTTCCAACTTTTACTGATGGTTCATGTTGGGATTCTCCCATATTGCATGGGCCCTCAGCCAAGTGACCAAGGGTGGTGACAAGGAAAAGTTCACATGGGGGAAGGCACAAAAAAAATCATTTGATTATCTGAAGCATCGCTTGTTCTCAACTCCAGTACTCTCCTTACCCGATCTACAACAACCATTTGAGATTGAGAATGATGCATCTGACTATGTTTTAGGCTCATTTCTCACTTAGAACGATCATCCAGTAGAATACCATAGTGAGACACTCTCAGACATCGTCCGAAAATACACCACCTATGACAAGGAAATGTATTCCATTGTGCAATCCTTTCGTCAGTGGAAACATTACATTCTTGGAAAGGAGATGATCAGCCACACTGATCACAAGCCTCTACAGTTCATACAGACACAAGGGAATTTGCATAACAACCACCATCAAAAGTGGTCCAGATACCTTCAATAGTTCCATCTCAACATCAAGTATAAGACAAGGAAAATATCATGTTGTTGAATTCCTCAGTCAACCTCTCATGGCTGCACTCACCACCGTGCTCCATTCCTATGGACATGAGGCATTCAAGTGGCCCCAACTTTATCAGCAAGATCCCAACTTTTCCACCACCTACCAACTCTTAGGTAGAGGCATGAATGTCACCTATTTTCACATTCAGGATGGACTGTTATGCCATCTAGTCCACCTCTATGTTCTTGCAAGCGAGCATGCAAATCCGATTTGGGAAGCTCACTATAGTCGGATAATAGGACATTTTTGCACGGAGAAAATTATGTTCATTATAGAGAAACATTTTTATTGGCCAAAACTTCGATAGGGTGTCATCAAGTATATCATATCTTTCACTGCCTGTGCCATTTCCAAGCCATCCATCAAGAAGAAATGATTATACAACCCTCTTCCTACTCTTGAGAGGCCTTGGGAATCCATCACGATGGATTACATTTCTGGCCTTCCATTCACCAAGCAAGGAAATGATTGTGTATTTGAGGTGGTTGATCAGTTTTCGAAAATGATCATTCTCACATCCTGTAAGAAGAGCATCAAAATCCCCGGATGGGGTGTTATTGGAGTACACGGGGCAAGAGGAGGACAGCAGAGCGCGCCAGCAGGGCACAGAGCCATGTGACGGGCTCGTGCCCCCACCCGCCACCCTCCGATGAATTTAATTCCCTCATGTCGAACGTTCGGGCATTTACGCCTCTCCCCTCCGTCGAATTTGTAATGGAGCTGCTGCATTTACCCCTGGTTATGTTTCTTTGTTTCGAGCACTGGTTGATTTGGTGGTCGAGGCTCTGGTCGTCGTGGGCTAGAGCAGGCAGGCACCCGATTACTCTCCTTCCCCGCTGGTTCTTTGCTTGCCGCCTCCGACTTACCATGCCAAACCATAAGCCAAGGCCGAGAGGGAATCCTCGTCGGGGCTCCCCCTGGAGGCCTCGATGGCCTATGGCTCCCCCCTCTACGCATTTGCCTTCACACACATCCTCCCAGCACGTTCCTCACTCGTTTAGCTCGTCTCTGCGCGTCATTCGCTCTTTGACAATGGCCGCACCCTCCCACCCTTGTCTTCCGACTCCATCTGGTACCTCTGCCGCCCAACATCTGTCCCCTCTGGACGACTGACCTCATATGGCACCCTCCTCGGCGGATTACTTCCAGGGCGAGCAACTCCAAGACAAATTATCCATACTCCAAGACCTAGTCTTTGAATTACGTCGGGGGGTGGAGGACTTACAGTTCCGCTTAGATCTTAACAATGAGAAGATAGGACTGTTCCTCCAGCTCCTATCCTCTCTGCAGATGGCCATCCATACTGACGAGAGAGGAGCGCCCTCCATGCATAAACCAGCTGACGACAATGGAGGCGACAAAGCGGATCCGAGGAAGGACCACGGCCCGCCCTCCCACAGCGAAGCTGATATGGGGAAAACTGGAGACAAGCAAGGACAGCAAAGCCAGGACAGTGGAACAGGGGCCGAGGCTCAGAAACGGGACACTGAGAGAAGCAATCCGAGCATCGATGCTACCACGAAGGTCGAAGTGCATTGGGGAGATGGAACAACGGTCATCGAAGAGGAACCATGCCCTGGTGACCTCCAAGGCACCTAGCCAGGCTACGTGGCAAGCATATAGGTTTTGTGTCAATTTCTCTAGCTGGTTTTATAGTTTCAGACTCTAATGTTCAGTTGGTTTTATCAAACTCTTGAGGATTAGGTGATTGAATGGGTTGGTTTCCCCTCTGTTGGGGCAGCCCATCAACACAACTAGACTTTGGTTGTAACTGTTGTTATCCTTTTTGCATCTGGTAGGCTTTTTTAATACATATACTATACTTCTTACTTAAAAAAAAAAAAGAGCATCAAAATGGAAGATACTGCCCAATGTTGTGCCAGCATACCAAGCGATTGTTTGAAGGTGAATTGATTCAATTCCAGAGGGGATCATCTCTGAGCATGGGTTGTTCATTTCTCATAAACACAAAAATTCCTCTCACTAAGAGAAATCACACACAATAGTGGTTATATGCACCATAATTAACAGAGATTTATTTTTACTCACGAAGTTCTTTACAAATGGTGAGTTATGCACACTAAGAAATTTTGTGCATTGTTACTCACTAAAAAAATGCAGATGGTCATGGCTCAGAGATGTCTTCACTCATTATGGACAGGCCCATTGAATCCTCCGTTCGTCGATCTTCAAGGAGACTATACTCTTTGAACTCTCATTGTGCAACCTTCCCAAGTTCTCCTTGTCTCCTTATGTTTCCCTCTTTGCTATAGCCTTCATTATTTTAATATGCTTCCTTTGGAAGGTCAAACTTCACATGGTTAGTTTTCACTTACAATTTTGCAAAAAAAAGACAAAATTAAATGCAAAAATCAATTACAAGTTTATTACAATTTTACAAAAAAACATTTAGATAAAGATCCAATTATCTTCATATATATAATCATATAAAATAAAATATAGTCTTTCTCTCACACATATATTTAAACATAATAATAGTGTATAATCAACTATATAGTTACTAAAGTTACTAAACCATATAAATATTATTTAAATTATTATTATAACATAATATAATCATATAGTAATAYCATAAAAAAATAATTATGAATGTAAAATTTAAAAATAATCATAATAAAAAACTTTGTTCATATTAATATACGATATGTACTATTTAAATTTAAATATATAGTAAATAATATTTAAATAATAACATTAGTAATATCCATATATTTTTATATTAATAGACATATATTTAGCACATTCTAAAAAAACATTATTATTATTAATATGTTAAATATATACATGTCAATATATACTAATACATTAATATGTTAAATATATGCATATCAATATATACTAATACATGCAATTTTACATTAATATGTTAAATATATGCATATCAATATATACTAATACATGCAATTGTTGCTAATAAATTGAATTTGTTTTAAAAAAAAAAAAATCTCTAAAAAAATTTCAATCTTAATATAATTTTCCTCTTTAAAAAATATTTTATTTCTACTTTAATTTTTATTAATATTAATATAATAAAAATTATTATTATTATTATTATTATTATTTATAAAATCTATTTTTAAAGTCACAATCAAGTCAAACACTAAATTGGTATATGAAACTTTTTTCTTCTAATAATTTTATTGGTAAACTTCACTGAGATATACATACCTATTCTTTTCTAAATTTGAACTTCTAACGTTTTAGGAGGAAACACATATTCTTAATCATTAAATCCATTTATAAATATAAAAAAAAACTAAATTTAGTTTAATACCTTCTCCTATGTACCAATCATAAAAATGAAAAGAACTATTATGAAAAGTTATCACATTGTGTTTAATTTTCCCTCATATTTATAAATTTTTAAATTTATGTTCACTTGAAGTTGAATTTGTTATTTATATATATAACAAATTAAACCAATATAAATTTAATCAAATATAAATTCAAAACTTTATAAACATAAAAGTAAAATTAAAAACTTTTAATATATACCAATCATTAAAAAATAAATCTACTGTGTTTTTGATTTCATAGATTTCATAAACTTTAATATTTTTATCATGAATCTTTGTTCCTTGAATATTTTTCAAAACGGAGAACAATGATTTCATGCAATATTTTTGAAAACAAGGATAATGATATATATATATATATATATATATATATATATATATATATATATATATATATATATATATATGGTTACAAAGTAATGGAGGCCATAGATTTTGGGACCTACATGGACACACCTCGATCGTGGGATCTAAGGGGCATTGGAAGGTTTTCAGTCCGTAGTGACATGGCACCTTGATTGCATCCAAGGTGATGTGGACCCACGTTCGACGTGCCACGTGTCACCTTGATTCATGATTTTCATAGACCTTGTGTTCCCATTAGAATGTGACACATGTCACCCATTGATGGGGTCACGTATCATGTCTTCCTTGTCGTGTGTCATCCCCCCTAGCACATACTCACTTGGCCTAATAGCAGGAGTACTTGGGTCCCACCTATCCTTGCCTTTGTATTTAATGTGCCATCACGTGTAAGGGTGGACCCTTAGGGAGATTAAGAATTAGAAACTACGGGGGTTTGGGGTGTAGTCTCTTAGATAAGCTAAAAGGGTCGAAGACCAGAGCCACGTGGCAAGAATTCGGGACCCTTCGGGAGTTCAGGATTTTGAGACTCCGGAGGATATGCACATAGAAAGAAAAAAGGGCGTTCAGTGCTGAAGTACCAAATGATGAATTCTCGTAACCCTATACGTTAAACAAGGATGAAGTACCATCGGTGGGTTTAATGGTGGATGGATTTCCACCATAGATGTAGGAGCACTAGGAAGCTCCAGGACTTCAGGGAACCTTGGGATAGTACAAATGAGATGGGCCCACGTGGGCACGACATGGCCTTTGACCAATGAGGCTTGCAGAACTTTGGAAGGGCATAACTTCCAATCCAGAGCTCGGGTTTGAGCATGGCGACAGTGGTTGGAAATATCTTTATGAGAAGAAGGTGATGGATACCTTGAGAAGAGGATCTGATATGATGGAGGAAAGCAAAATTTTGATGCCCCATCCCTAAAAAGTTATTTAATGGGTTGGGTGTGTTACAAAAATAATTACAAGTTTATTACAATTTTACAAAATAATTTAGGCAAGGATCCAATTTGGATCACACCTCCCCATTTGCAGGCTTTTGGTCCCCAAAAGCTTCAACTTCTTCAATTTTCTTCTTCTCCTATCATCAAGCAAACTCCAACAAAACTCAAAGAAAGGATGGGCCCTTAGTTATAGGATGGAAGATAAGAGATTAGTAGGTGCTACCTTTGGCATAAACATGTTGTTATTCTCATGGCTATGGGTGAAATTCACTACTACAATAGGTCGTTGGACAATTGTTTCTCCTTGGTTTGCAAGTCCAAACATCTCCTCTTTCCCATTGACCTTAACTCTCCAAGATTTATTCTTGGTTGTTTGGTTCCTAGGATGGAGTTCTAGGTGAAGCCTCCAACATTTGGCCTCCCAGTGTCCATTCAATCTACAGTACTGGCAATAATTCTTCCATGGACTACTTGGCCTTCTAGAGTGATAACAATTGCTAACCTTATCACCCCTTTTCTTGAAACAAAAAAAAGCTAAGCCATACCTTTTTGGTATTTGATGATGCTTACTAGATTGGTTTTTTGGTCCCCCAAGAATTGGAGGGAGTATGGATGGCATAATCACCTCTTTGTTTCCCTCTTCCAAGTTTCTACAAGCATAGTTGAGTGGCTTTTTGAACATGGATTATTTTATAGTTCCTCTTACCTTGACGAAAAGTGGTTTGAGTTGCACTTGTGTTGTCTTCTTTTCCACTAAATCGTAGGCCTTCATGCTTGGGCCTCTGTTGAGCTACAGTGGGAATCAAAATCCCTTGGCCTTCCTTGCCTATCCCTTGTCCATCGTATCCCAAGGCCATCATAGCCCATTTTCCTCAGGAGCTTGGAACCAATGCCTCTATTGTGCTTCTCAGAGTCACAAAGGGTATTGGAAGGTGAGTTTACCATTTTTTCCTCTTTCATGGTACTAGCTTCGGGAATGGAAATGGAAGGGGCTTTCTTGGTCTCTTGGACAACTTCTTGTAGCTTCTTCAAGGCCTCTTCCTTTGCTACCAAGTCATGGTAAAGGTCAAAAGTGACCTTGTTGGACCTCTCCTCTTTCCAATTATACAGCTCAATGAATTTCTCCCCCAACTGCAAGAGCTACAATCTACTCTTGTCTAATTCTTCCCTCATGGCAATGAAGGAGTCCTAGCACTTGGAAATCTCTTTCTCCAATCATTTTCTCTTTTCCTCCAATACCAACTTTTTTCTTGGGTCTTCCTATTGAAGTCTCTCAACTTTTCCAACTTCTCTTTGTTTAAAGCTTTTCCCATGGAAGCTTCTTCAAGGTCTCTGGTGAATCTTCTTTGATCCCATCTCATCCATAAACTATGGGCCTATGGCCTGACCATTTCATCAACATAGATCTTTGTGGAATTAAATGTAATGCTCATTATATTTTAAGGAACACACTCTTCATCAAGAGCAATGTGAGGAAATTGTGCAACAACCTCAGTAACTAACTATTATAATATTATTTCCCTTTTCCCAAGCATTCATGAAATTGTATATAAGATAAATAAATGATTATATAATAAAATGAGATTGATATAGGCTACAGCAAACTCAACCTCCCTCAAATCGTTGTATATAATACTAGGATAAATGAACCTATTGTGTGCTAGGTGTTTGGCGAGTGAATAAATGAACCCAATCGTCCCCAATTTCAGGGAAATCAATGTTGAGGTTTGTGCATACAATTAAAGGAAAAATAAGGCAAAATGCCCAATGTTGTGCCAGCATACCAAGTGATTGTTTGAAGGTGAATTGATTCAATTCTAGAGTGGATCATCAATGAGCATGGGTTGTTCATTTTTCATAAACACATAAATTTCCCTCACTAAGAGAAACCACACACAGTAGTGGTTAAATACACCATAATTAACAGAGATTTATTTTTACTCACGAAATTCTTTACAAATGGTGAGTTATGCACACTCAAAAATTTTGTGCATTGTTACTCACTAAAAAAATGCATATGGTCATGGCTTAGAAATGTCTTCACTCATTGTGGATAGGGCCATTAACTCCTTCGTTCATCGATCTTCAAGCAGGCTACACTCTTCTAGCTCTCCACTCTTCGTGCAAACTTCCAAAGTTCTCCTGATCAACACCATTATTTGGCAAATGATTTTCAAGCCGTCCAAATTGATCTCGTCTTTGTAAAAACCATAGCCAATACTGCACGCGGCAGGTTTTCGACATTGTCTCCCCGCTCATAATTCTTCTCCAACAATTCCTTCGTTCTCAATCGTTGACAGAAATAATGGGCCCTTCTGGTCGATGACGTGGAAGCTCAGTGCGGCCTGTTTTTCGAGTCCTTGGTACTGTAATTCCATGCTTGTAATGGATCCATTTATAATATTCATCATTAATTGTTAAACAAGATTTTGCATCGCTGTCTCAGATTATATGTTGGTCTTCTGAATCTGAATACCATAAGGTGCTCCTTGCCACTTTGCGTTTCGGGAAAAAATATTCTTTTAGTGATGCTGGAAATTCAACGCGTATGATGCTTTCTTACCCTGCAGATTTTTAGCTTTGACCTTTACATGTCCTTTACCCTGTCTTCAATCTCAAAGTTGAAGGCCAATCCCAATCACATACATCATAATAGCAATTAATCCTAAATAAGAGGATAGGATGACTCCTATGAATCTTGGAAATAGTATATTTTTCTAGCCTCAACCTCCACTCACTCTAAGAAGAAGAAGAAAGGGGCAATGCTCCTTCTTAAGACTTTCTAGGTAAAAAGAAAAGTGAGCTTGAGTTCATGAGGCTAGTAATGGTTAAGTGACTAGGTCCAATTCCACTTATGATGTATAAGTGGCTTTTTTCAACTCCTTGCCTTCCTAATGAAGCAAGTATTCATTTGTCTTTTGACTTTTGGTTAAGTGACTAGGTCCAATTTCACTTATGATGTATAAGTGGTTTTTTTCAATTCCTTGCCTTCCTATTGAAACGAGTATTCATTTATCTTTTTACATATCTTCTATTTGAATATTTTTGTGATCTCATCTCTCTTTTGTTCTAGAATCTATTATTTCAATCAACAATGTGATTTTCTTCATTGCAACATCCTAATAGAACTCATACAAATCAACCATGTTAAAGGTTGGAAAAATATTCAAATCCTTATGTAGTACATAATCATTATCCAAAATATTCTTTAAGAACTTACAAGGTGCTATCTTTTTCATCTTCATCTTGTTATATGTGTTCTTTGGAAACTTTTCATTCATCAAGTAAACTAACACAATGTAGCACAATGTTTGTCTCATTCCTAAAACTTATTTACTCACATTTTTTAATCATCTCTCTACTTCTACTCTTGATCACTTTCTTGTATCTATTGTTGTAAATGTTTTTTCACATGCTACACAAAGGATTGTGTATATGCAATCTTTTTGTTTGGTTGAAGCAAGCTTGCCAAATATATATAAATCCTTGTTATCTTTCCATAAATTATATGGAAAGGACTAACTACATGTAGACCTGTTTACCAAATTGTTGTACACAAACATTGCTTGCACCAATATCAAATCACTCTATCTCGGTTTCCCTCTAACCAAAGACATCAAAACAATTCCAAGGCTCTTGTTCAATGTCTCTATTTTTCCATCACTCTATAAATGACATGCAAAAATGACTAAAATATCATATCTAGTTTCTTTCATAAGAACTTTAAGAAATGACTAAAATATCATATCTAGTTTCTTTCATAAGAACTTTAAGAAATGACTAATAAAATTATTTTCCCTATTTGACGTTATGTTTCTTGGAAAATGTTACAAATGAACTTCTCTAAATAATAAAATAGTTATGTCCATTGCATCACTAGTTTTCTTGCACCAGATATGGGTCATAGATTAATGACTTGCTCTATACAAGTAATCCCAAAAATGATATCTCAAAATCTTCCATCTTTGAAAATCTATATACAACTATGAAGATAGAATCATGACTTACTTTGGTTCTTTGCAATCCCAACATGAAGTCCATGTTGATATCAATTGATGCTTAAGATCGAAATTCAAACAATGACACACAAAACACTCTAAGATTGTTTTTTTTCAAAAACGTTAGTAGAGTTGTTCTTCCTTAAGGGTATTGGGTCTCCTTAATGTGTATGATTGCATTTGATAAAAATAACCTTATTTTAAAAGTCAATTATGCTTTAAAATTTAAATTAATGATGTTTTCTTAAAATAAAAAATGTTACAACAATTAAAATTGTTTAAATTCTAAAATTAAATAAATTAGAAAATCAAAACTAGTACAAAATAAATTATCAATTATATATTGTTGATTGTTTAAAAATTATATTCCTTTATCATTTAAAAATATATAATTATAATAAGTTTATTTTTTTTCATTTCTAACTATCTAAAAACATCAAAATCTACCATACTAAACTTGTGAGAACTTCTCATAATACATATCAACATAAATAGCTATGTTAAGGTAAACCACATCCTTGTTTTAAGCTGAAATCTAAATCCAATAAAGGATCTCAACTAAAGGCTTAAATGTAACCTTTCCCATAATGCACAAGAAACTCATGCACTTATCCATTTATCACCGTGCACAAATATGTGAGCATGGAGGTAGTGTTTTTTTGGTGTAGCTACTATATGGAAATAGTAATAACAATAATATGTGTAATAATATGTGTAAGAGAGATAAAAGGTGGCTGGAAATTTTGTTGGTAGTATCCATTTTCCATATCAAATGGCATGGAACTTTGTAAAAAACATTAACATTATTGTTAGTAAATTCTCTTCAAAATATGGAAAGAGTTTTTTTGCATGGGAATCACCATATTTTCCATTTATAACATGTTATTTTATTTTCCCATAAAATAACACTATTCATTTATACCATTCTTACACTATCCATTTATACTATTCTTGTAAATACAATTGATCAAAATTAAGTGTGAATTGTCTTTCAACATATATTACACTATTCATTTATACCATTCTTGCAAATACAATTGATCAACATTAGGTATGAATTGTCTTTCAACATATGCATGCCCAATAACCATGAAACCATTGTTATTTCAAGTTTTAGAACTTGACTCTAGGTAACATCCTAACTATCTACCACAAGAGGTACTTCATTTATTGAACATAATCTTAAACTACTAAAAATAGTTTTTCTTTATTTGTAACATGAAAACACATGCCATATACCCATGGATCCATGCATGCCAACACAAGGTAGTGTCTACGTATATTATGTTGAATATGTTGGGCATATATACCATTGTATTAACAACCATTTTAGTGTATGGATACAATCCAAATAGTTATATATACAACCACACTTGCCACTAGTTATGAGCACAAATGTATATAAAAATAATAATGTGCATGCATGCAACCCCTTAGAATAACTTTGGGCGATGAAATATGTATACAAACAACCACCTTGTAGAGTTACACTATGCACAATTTATGTATGCAAGTTATGGGCATACATGTTTAGTTGTAATTCAAACATCACACTATGCTCAATTTATGCATGCAAGTTTTGGGCATACATGTTTAGTTGTAATTCAAACATTGCACTATGTACAATTTATGTATGCAAGTTTTGGGCATACATGTTTAGTTATAATTCAAACATCAAGTTCTGAGTAAACATTGTAAACCAAGGCAACAAATCTATTTATATTTCTTAATATCCAAAAGCCAATATCAACAGTATACATGTATATTATTCAAACAACACCACTATTCAACCATCATCACAATCATACAGAGGTGTGGGATCTAAAACAATCATATAGAGGTATGAGATCTGAAAAAAGATTCTTCTTCATTTACCAAGTAATAACAAACTATTGTTCAATGCTTCAAATGTTGGGTAATTTCAAAACTATTAAAACCCCCATGCATGCAATATATTAACCACTCATCTTGTATTTTGACCATATCTACCAAGAACATGGTTATTCCATTATAATGCAAGTGAAAGTGTACACATAATTCCAATAAAAAGGGCTACCTATAGTCGAGCAAAAGAATAAGTATATGGTACCATGAATTCATATCCAAAAAACACAAACTGATTTCGGCAAATGGATTGTCAGCAAAACTTTTTAGGTCAATTTTGAGTTTGCAAAGTGTAGGCAAGGTCATACAAAGTGACATAGTTTTGTGGGCTTTGCTTCTAAGCTCACAAGAGTCCAAACTAGTTGGGGTTTGAACAAACACAAGAAAATTCAACAAGTGCATGCAAATAAAGGGCTAGGTTCAAGCCTCAAATCTTGCCCATTTTCAACAACCATATTTATGACAACACATTTGAGTGTTGTTTAAACAACAATATTTT
>JZKD02S2034010.1:95891-113121 GCA_000966675.3 Picea glauca | reverse complement strand
AATAAAAAGTTTTATTCTTATTATTATTATTATTACATGTATATATATATACATATAATAATAATAATAATAATTTTTATTTCTTACTTGATTGTATTTTGCAGGAATAACAAAGGAATATGGCCAGGAGAAATGTAACACTCGACGTTGTTACTCCACCAGTGCTGATATAAAGACGTTGTTGTTACTCCACTGGTGTGAACTGATTACTTCACTGAGTATTGTTACTCCGCAACTGTCGTTACTCCACCGGTGTCGTTACTCTGCAACTACCATTACTTCACCAATGATGTTACTCTGCAACTGCCGTTACTCTGCAACTACTGTTAGTCTGTTGGTGCCATTACTCCGCAATTGTTGGTTCTTCGCTGGTGCTATTACCCTGCAACTTTCGTTACTCCGCCGGTGCCATTACTCCGCAACTGCCGCTACTCCACCGTCGTCGTTACTCCTTCGTTGTTGTTACTCAATGTTGTTGTCACTCCTTGCTACCATTACACCCTGTTTTTGTTACTCTGTCATACCTTTTGCTACTACTCCACCATAAGGTAGGTCCTCGGGTACGTCTCCGCTGACTTTTATGGATTTAATTAAAATATTCGAAAAAGACATCAAAATGTGTCATGGATGCCCGTAATTAAGTTGGCGGGGGGGGGGGAACCGTCATAATAAATGACGGTATACCATGAAAAATCATGTATGACACACGATACTCACCAAACAAAATCCAATGATTTTGGTACTCTGTAATCATAACTTGATATGTTGAAATGTGTACTCGTATGTGCAAAGTCATAATCAGTCACCTCCCCAACACGCTGCATTAAATTTCTGATAGTACCACCATAATCTGTCATCATTTCCAAACATACCAGCGTTGTTTCATCCATCGTCCCCAAAAGCGATATGACATTATTTCAGTTTCCAACGGTTTGGAGCCTTGTCATTTTCCCCTACCAGCTAACTGCATTCGTCGTGCTGACTCCACCTCTGCAGCAATGGGTGGACGATCTGTGCAGCATGAACCTGAAGATACAACGAGAGTTCGAAACAATTAGGAGGTATGGAAGGTCTTTGAGAATGCAGGATGGAATTTTTACTTTGATAGGTTAAAAGGGTCGAACGAAGAAATTGCGATGGATTTCACACTCAACTTGAGAGAAGGAAGCTCTCGGGTCCGCGGAATTGAAATTCTTGTGACAGAGGAAGCCATCACAGAATTCAGTGGAATCCCTCAAAATGGACAGCGATGATTTTCAAGAAGGTCTGTCCTTCGAGAGTTTCCCGAAGACTTTTTACAGGTAGGAGAAAGTATTATGCAGAAGGGTCGAGGATACGACCAAAATTCGTTGCCGCATCCATAGAAGGAAGTAGCAGAGTTCGTCATGAGATATATGAATTGTGAAGGGAGATATTCCACCATATTCAAATACCATCTCTGAATACTAACTCACCTGTGATTTCCTCAAGCAGAGGCTTTCTCACTGAATGTGCCTTGTTCTTATTGAGAAGCCTTCACCTAATGGCACATTCGGCTCAGGAGTCGCGACAGGTATTGGCGCCCATCACCCACCATGGGTTGGTTCAGCTGTTAGTAATGAATGCCATCAGACAAATCCTGATCCCGTGGGAACTGTTTCGGGATTCCACAGAGGAAGAAGTAGTAGTCATTGTGGTTGCTAAGGAAGATGAACCAGAAGCCACAGAGGAGGAAAATGTAGGAGAAGATGACTATGTTGACCAGGAGGAACCGGAAGAGATGGAGATGGAAGCTGAAGCATTTGAAGAAGAGGCTGCTCACCAAGAGAAATTCGAAAACATGGAACCAATGGAAGATGCAGAAGTTGACACAAAAAGGCCCACTAGTACCATGGCCAAGGCTATCCCACAAGAACCAGACTCACCTGTGGAACTAGCAGAGAAATTTTATAGCATGACAACCACATAAGTGGGGTCACAACAGATAGGAGCGGGTGAATTGGTCAATATTGTGACCGAGGGTACTCCACAGGAACCTCCTATCACCATGGAGTCGATGGAGGAGGATAACCAGAATGAAGAAGAGGTCATGACAACCTTGACCATAGAGCTCATGGAAGAAGTGTTGGGAGAACTAGGGCGTGAGGTTGGCGCCAAACCACAAGAACCATCGTCGACCTCGGGATCGAATATTGAATATCCCTACCAGTTATCCTTTTTCTCCTTTATTCCAAGAGGAGCAAGGAAAACTCATTCCCTTCGGCGTACAGAAGAAGATATCGTCATTCCTCCAATTCTATCACAAAAGCCACAACTGTGTGGGGTGGATGATACTCAAATAGATACATTAGCAGGAGAGCATCTTGCAAGGGCACCACCAGTCATGGTGAGTGCGCAAAAAGAGGAAATAGATATAGGTGAAGAGGAGGGACCAAGCGAAGAGGTCTCGACGAATGAGCCAATGGAAGAGCTAGGCGAGAAGGTCGTAAGACTCCCAGTCAAACAAAAACATTAGACACAATTTAAGGAGACAATGCGTCTTAAGATGGAGGTTAGGAAACTAAGGAAACAGATACAAAAAATGCAGGAGCGGATGAAGAAATAAAAGCAACAAGCTAGAAAGTCCAAATCCATAGGAGTAGAAATAGAGACTTAGACGGACCAGGTAGCCATAACCTCTATTGCTACTCAAACAGACCCAGTCGAGTGATTGTTTGAAGACCGTGAGCATGCCTTAATGGTCAAAGTGCAAACTTGGAAATATATTGTGGCTCAGTATCAAAACGAGATCAGAAGAACTTAGGAACGAGCCTCCACAACTATTTTTGAATATGTGGAGCGTATAGACATCATGATATTAAGGCATGTGAAGCAGCAACTCAAGATGGAATAGCTGAAAAAGAAAGTGGCATAGCTGAAAACGGATAAGGAGCAGATGTTTAATTTGTCTCAAGAGGTGATGGCATGTCGCCCCCTTGCTTCTTGTTATTCTTTATTCTTACATGAACGTTTTCTTCTATTCTGCATGAAGAGCATAAAAAACGAGATTAGTTATAAAATAGAAAATGGTGTACAATTCCTCTGAATAATGAGGCACCACGATGTGCCAACACAACATTTGATGTGTGAATTTTATCTGCATGGATATCTGTTGTGCCTAGACAGAGACTTCAATCCGGTCCCGTATGTGGGAAACATTCATTTAAGGGCCCTCACCTCTTACACTTTCAACCAGATCAGTTGGAAGAAGGATTTTAACACATTTGAATCTAATCAGGTTACAAAGTCGTTTATGGTAAGAGGAGAACCTAAGAGGTCAGTCACCATGTTCAATAAACACAACACCTTTTTGGGAATTGAGGCGAATAGAGACAAAATGTTGAGGACACAAAATTGGTGCCTTGATCTTTGCGTGAAGAAAATAGTCACATTTCATGAAGAGGCCCTTGATTGTTGTCAGAAAAGGTGGATGATGACACCTACAACTGTCCGAAACATGGAATCTTTTGGGGCACCAAATTTTGCACGATTTCTCCCCAGGGTGCCCAGATATGTGGCATGTGTCCGAACAAGCGAGGTCCGATGGATGGGACTCCGGTTTCAGTCTCCCACTATTTGGTTGCCAGTGGAAGATTACACTCCAGTGTATATCATCCTGGAAGATTGGTTGGAAGACGTCCACCTCTCCAATGGTTTTAAAGTTCTAGGAACAAAGATGGCCGAATAATATGATCTCACCCATTTTCAGGAAGCCAACAGTCAGTGAAATCCACACCTGTAGAAGCGACGAACTACATGAGGGCATGCAGAAGGCTAGTTGGGGGGAGATGTTGGGCACCAAATCGGGCTATATTTTTGCTACATTTCCATTACCTTTTTGACCTTTTTTCACTTATTTACCTATGTTTAGTATGCTAAATCTGTGAGGTAAATACCCCTACCTTGTCTATTGGAATATTTTATTAATGAAGTAAAAGTCGCAGAGTTTTGCCTATTCGCAACACTAAGATGAATGTTTGACCGCAGCTTCTGGAGAACATGACCAGGGCATCATCCCACATCAGATCCGCTCTTCACAGAAACAACCGAGCCATAAAGAGGCCACGTAGCTGGAATCATAGATCCCTAAACCATCTTGGGCATTTCATTGATCCTGTCCATCTAGTACTGGTGCCATTCCAACTAATGTATATTTTTGGGGATACAGTTGCCATGTTTTGGGGAAAGAGGTTGTTCTCCCTTTTGATGTATAAAAGATAGTTTATTCCTGTAACTGGGGATGTCCCCATTGAGATTGTAATAACCTTTTCCAGATTTATAAAACACTATCTATTTTGATGTCTTCATCTTCGCTGGGCCCTCTCTTCTGATCAGGTGTTGCGTCTTCCTATGTGTGTTATTTATTAGTTTATGCTTGTTGTTACATTGTGTTATTTATCAGTTTATGCTTGCTGTTACAGTGTGTTATTTATCAGTTTATGCTCGTTTTTACAATGTTATTTATCAGTTTATGCTTGTTGTTACAGCGTGTGATTCTTATGAATACTTTTCGAAAGTTGTAGACAGTAATGTTTTGAATCTTAATCATGAACCCTTGGCCAGAACGAATTTTACTCTTTCCCCTGCATATACCTTGCACATTTCCTTGAAAGGATACACACTCAGATTGATAAATTAATGTAGGAAAAGGGTGAATAAATCGTTCATACCTAGACACCAACACATCTTACCCATCATGGCCCACATAACTTTTGGCATTTCATCTCCTAGGGTTAGGTTTTTGGATGTCTATGGTTTTGGCATTTAGTAATGTTAAAAATTCCTCTGGAGCCTCATTGTAATCATTCTTCTCATACAAATGCGTGTAGCAGCCACATCTCTTCTCAGAGATAAATACCACCATTCAAGCAAGTTGTTTTCAGTTTTGTAGTTTTACAGTTTCATCCTATTTTATTTATTCAATAGAATTTATTGTTCATTGGATATCTGTTATTGTTCTTCATATCTCTGTGCTATTGTATTCAGTTTTTTATTCATTTCGTTCCACTCATAAATCTGGATCATTGATCTCCCTAGGACAAGATGTTCTCTAAACTCCCTAGAGTGTGGAAATGTTCAATGACTAGTGCTTTACCTTTATCAATAGTTTTTGTTGTTTTTTCAATTGTCTCAACACTTGTGTCTACTCTCTCATATTTGTTTGTTTGATCGGCTTCCTTGTCTGTTGTTCTTGTTTTGTTATCTACTTGTCCTAGCATTGTGTCTGCAACCTACTCCTTGTTTCATCAATTATCTTCTTTTTCTAAGGATGGACCTATGGTCTTTACTAGGTACCTTAACTGAAAATGGAATAATAATCTCCTCTGTGATGGTTTAAACATAGGTTTATGTATTTTCAATAGCCTAGAGTGTAGTTTATCCTTGATTGTTCCCAATCTCATGTATTATACTAACGTGTTCTTTATTTTCAAACTCAAGAGTTTCACCAACCACTTCTTGTTTCTCAGTGTTTGTGGTTCCAGTGAATTATGGAACTAATCCCTCTATGGGTCCATGGGGTTATTCTCTGGCAGGTTCTTGAGTTACTTTTAGATCTTGAGGTATTTCTCCAACATTTGAATCAGCATCATTTTCTATCGGGACTTGTGTTTTCACTACGTCCTCATCATCATCCTTTGTTAAATATATTTTATTCCAGGGAGGAATTTCTCCAGGCGTTATCAGATTAATCGGTAAGTGCATACACAAATAGATCTCCCTAGTTTCACCATGAAACTAGAGAAAAACAAGATAGAATATAAAACTTCCCCTAAGTTTTAATCATCAAGCATAATAACTAACAAGATATAAATGACATACCTTTTAAATGTCATTTCTCCTCACTAATGTCATCCTCGCTCCATTTCAAGGCTTATGGGATGTTGAACCTATAAAAAGACACAATCCAACGAAGTGAAAGCAACAACGTATACTCAACAAAACCTATGTATGTCATCAAGGAGTCATACAATAAAATAAAACCAATTTTATGGGAAATAAATATATCACTGTATTAAAGAATTTGGAAGAAAGATACAACCAGATGCCTTGATGTTGTCAGGTTGCTTCCAATATTTCCTTGGTTACCACACACTTATGATGCATGGATTCTAAGATCAACAATCTATCTTGACAAATCAAAGCTCAAATCCAACATACAAGCTCCAAAAACTCCAAGCTACAAAACATATGTATGTGATCAAGGAGTCATACAATAAAATAAGACTAATTTTATGGGAAATAAATATATCATTGTATTAAAGAATGTGGAAGAAAGATACAACCATATGCCTTGATGTTGTCAGGTTCCTTCCAACAATTCCTTTCTTCCCACACACTACTTCTCCATGGATTCTAATATCAACAATCTATCTTGACAAATCAAATCTCAAAGCCAACATACAAGCTCCAAAAACTCCAAGCTACAAAACTCAAGAACTTTCGAACCTTTCCAATCTAGATTTTCCCATGAGAACTCTTCTCCTTTTATAAGTTGAAAAGGATAGGATGAGGATCTTAGGATGATCCCATGAGATCAGGGACGTGACTCATATCCAAACCTATCGGAGGCCACCTCACCCTCGAAGCTTCTATTCTAGAACTTTCAAGAAATTCCTCTTTTTCCTTCATACGAAAATCATCGCACCCTTAACACTGAGAAAACTGTGACTAAGTCGCATGCCTCTATGGTGCAACCTACGATGATCCCAGATCGTCTCACCCTTAACACTAAGCAAGGTGCGACGATCCCTTTTTATAAGGTTTTTGAGAAAGGAAAAGTATAATTTCATCTCTCTGGGAAAAATTATCTTCATTCTTCTTCAGGGATTAAGGCAATTGTTCCTTCTAAAGACAAAGGATAGGTTTACATCAATGCTCATAAGGGTGATGAAAATAATGTGTAACACCCAGATGGGCCTATGTTGGTTGATTAGTAGGTTTTTTGTAAACTATTGAGCTTCCTAAAACTCTTTATGTTTCCTTTCCTTTTGTTTCTTCTCTTGTAATTATTGTTGTCTTAGCAATTCCTTCTTATCCTTTTCTTCCTTCTCTTTACTCCTTTTCTCCTCTAGATCCTTTCTTATTTGTTCCACTTCAACTTTTCTATGTCTTCATTCAAGTTCTTCCCGAGAATATTCATTTTCCTCTTCCCTATGTAACTCTTCATTGTTCTTTTGATGAAGCTCATGTTCTGAAGTTTCTCTATTATGCTCTTCTTCTGTGGATTGGCACGTAGTCTCTGTCTTTAGTCGAATTTCTTCCACTCTCCTAGCTTCCTCTGCCTCTCTCTAAATTGTCACATTTTGCATCATAGGTGCAACACTCTGTGTCATAAAATCTATATTTTCATCCAGAGAGAGGGTTTGGAAGATCATGAAAATGGGAGTAACATTCGTTTCCAAAACCTGAGCCCAATTTTGTGCATTTTTCAGTAAATACCTCTTCATCCCATTTTTCATGGGCCTAAGTTCAATTAACAACAACCTTATCAACATTATTAATCACTAGACCTTTGGGTTCATGCCTTCAGTACCTACCAGGTTCAAATATATATTCTACATGACTTAAACCCTCATGCATGACCTATGGAGTATCCATAACAAAGTAATATCCAAGTTGACTACCATAGGGAATAAAAACTACCCTTTTCTCTTTAACCAAGGAAGAATTGAACCCTTGAAGAGTGGTTTTGTAATAAATGTCCCCTAAAACAAGCATGTTAGGGACATATGCAGGTAACAAGTGAGGGGAACCAGTTACTCCAAAAATTCTTATATATGTGTGTTACTCTTCAATATACCAATTCCTCATATGTGACAAAATCTTCTTTATATTTTTTATAGCCTAGGACATTCTTTGTGAAATATGATGAAACAAATTTGAGCCATGAATAGGTCACATTTCATAGAGTATGACTTCTTATATTTATTCTCCCACGACATGCTGAAGTATACATGAATATGTGGTTCTAACATATGCCAACTCAATTTCATCTCAGAGAATACATTCATGGCACACATAACATCTAACAAATAAGAGGCCATGTAAAATGGGGGAACTTCACCTAGAAAATGATTTTGAGCCTGTTGAATTAGGATGTTGATTTGTTTTTCAATGATGGCACCCCAATTGAAAATTTTATCAATAGTAGCCAATATGTATGCTAATGGAATCTAGCCCTCAATGAACAATTATTCTCATCGTATACAAGAAAATCAAGATTATAACATACATATAAGTTTCCCTCATCCCTATTACATTGTACCATACTAAATACCTATTGAAGAAGTTTCTATTTTCCTTCAACCTACTAGCCACTAGTTTCCCCACGACATGTTACCTATGAAATGCTACCACAAAATCATTATTGAATAATAGTTCGGGTTCATGCCACTTGTAATACTTGTTATTATCAACAGGGAAAAGTGTTTTGTTGGTACAGGGGCAGACCCAGGGTTCAACGTTACAACAGCGCACCAACAAAACCCTAACTATCGACCCTTTCAACAACACCTGCGAAGCAAATGAAGTCTCACCTGAGGTAGAGGCAGGGGTGGTTGCAGGACTCCAGTGTCCGCAAACTTAGTTGGGACACAGATCTGTGATTGTAACACCTTAACATAGCACTTAGCAGTTACCATTTGTTAATATTCATCCTCAGTTTACAGCACAGCTAAACCCTAACAACAGATCAACACAATATTTATATAGATGCAATAAGTTCAAGTACTAAGCATACCAACATAGATCATATCTAGCATTTATTTACATTATTCAACACTAAGCTACCATATTAGACCCTTCTAGGCATACATCAGTACACTAGGCATTCAATCACATAGACAAGAGGACAACCATAAAGCACATAGCAACCACAACGCAGGATATACGTGGTTCACCCCCACCCTGGGGCTACGCCCATCAACTCTTCTTCTTTATTTTTTCTTTCAATCTTCTACATGCATAGAGCCATGATATCTTACTCCACAAGGGACAGAAGATCTATGCACCTCGCTAGATCCTCCTTCCCTTTATTACAACATAAATCCTTCCACAACCTCTTACAATAAGTTGCACTTAGCTCTGCAAGTCTCACACAGTATGCACAAAGAAATTACAATTACCACTTGCACCTAGCAATTAAAAATTAGCACTTAGCATCACATACTTGTCCCTCCTTCGATCACATAGATCGAACTACTTCCTACATCGCCTAGATTTCTATTTATACATTACAAAATGGGCCTAAACATGGGTAAACCCATGGGCTGACATCCCCATTCCTGTTACATAAGCCCAAAACCCAAAAATCCCTAAAAAGAGGTTGAGATCCCGCGATCTCTGCTTCAACTTGCGCTCTATCTTTGACAGCCTATCGAAGTCCCAAAAGTAGGTCAAACATGACCAAGGATCCTCAAAACTTGGTCAAGGGAAAATAGGCCCCCAACAGTTAGTTGTGACTCATCTCGAGTCACTCTGGTTTGGGTAGTTGTGCTTCAAAATCCTCGAGCTTGGCTCGAGCTGCTTTGACCTGTTGTTGCGCCAGGGTCTCCTGCTTGGTGAACTCTTATATGACTTCTTCATTGACAGGTCCCTCTAAAATTTTTTCAACTACAGTGATTACATGTTCCAACTTTGTGCCTCGACCTTCAACCTCCTCAAACAATTAGCAAGCTTCATCCTGGACTGGTTGGGGCCTTTGAGTCACTTCCATGAATTTTCTCTAAATGGTGTGTACCTATTGTTGAGAAGTGCGTTGTTCTTGGGATTGATTCATCCTTTCAACTGTTGAAAGAAGATTCAACTGCACCTGTACTATTGTTTCTTGATGCTTTGCCTCCTGGAGTTGTGACTCTAGTGACTTCAGCTCAATATATTAAGTGAGTCTCTCATAATTATGTGCGTTGTGAGCACTTAGTTTTTTGCATTCCAGAGAGAATGATTTGATCCTTTTGAATACACTTTGAGCAGTGGCTTCTCTTTTATCTTGCACATATTGCGGGGTACTTGACACTGTTCGTAGCTCAAGGTTTTTGATTCTCAGTTGACGCTGTTGGATAGCTTCTGCAAGCTTCTCTACTTGATGTTCCACTGGGTATTCCTCTTTTTTCTCTAATATTGTCAGAGAGTGAAGTGCTCTGCTGACTACTTCTTTTACTCCCACCTTCTCTGTGAGCCATTGTTCTTTCTCTTGTTGGATCTACACTTTTTCTTCTTCAAACTTAGTTTGCAGGGCATCCTTCTCTTGCTGCGCAACTCAGTGTTGCTCTATGACTAATTTTTGTACTTGCTTTAGGGCCTCTGTGGCATGTTTGGTTTCTTCCTGTGCATGATGAAGGTGAGCTTCGATCGCATCAGCTAGTCTGTGGAGTTGTGTAGGCTCATCTCCCAACTCAAGTGCTTCTGATGGTGGGGGCGTAGTGGATACTGTGTGGCTGGATTGAAGGGCCTATTGTACCCCTGTGAGTTCAACCTCAATTCTATCATACATCTCCTCCTTCTTGGCTTCATGTTTCTGCAAGATGTCCTATAAGGCATCTGCTACAGTTGCGATGATAAAGTCGAAGTCATCCAAAATGATCACAGTCTGCATGTTAGTCAAGGTGGCTCTGGATTTCTTTCGAGAAGTGGGTTTTGTGGGAGAAACCTTGCTTTTCTTCAAGGGATCGGCCTCATCAGCAGGGTCCCTAAGCGGTGTTACTTCACCTTTCTTCTGTTGGGTATTCTTTTCCATTTGTCTCTTATACTTTGTCATCACCCCCTTGTATAGGTGATACTGAAGCAGTTCCTTCCGATGAGATGCTCAAGTTTTGGACCTCTTCGGTCTTCTTCCTTCTACAGGGTCCAATAAGATCCTTTGCTTCATGAGTGGTCTCAAGGATGTCGATTAGTTCAAGGTCTGAAATTTTTGTGGGGTTTGTGGGGATGAGGAGTTCTACAGACCAATCCTTGGTGATCTCTTCAAGGTCCTCCTCTGTGAGCTTGTAGTACGATTGAAGCTTTTATTTGTGCTCTTATGTGCGCACAGTGATATAAATGAAGTGTCGATATGTTTTGAACTTCATGAGGGGTCGGAACCGATGTAGGGTGTTTGGTTTCATGCAAGGGACAACTTCGATATCCCTCTTCAGTTGGAGATAATAGGTATGAAATACTGCATTCGATTGCCATTGTTTTCCCATATCGCTCAAGTACCAAAGCGTGGTGAACTTTGCAGTGAGTGGCTCGAATAGTTCGATGTTCGGGAAGATCGCATCTTTCGGCATTTCCCAAGTGGTAAATGTGATGAGGATTAGGAGCTAGCTAAGGTGGAACTCATAGCCTTGATCCTAAGCTTCGTGGCAGTCTAATTCCAGTTGGTTGACCAAATATTTCACGCAGTTCATATGGAGTCCTTCTACACATTTCCCAACTCGGTCAACAACGAATCCTGTGACTTGTGTAGGTCGGTTCTTCCTCACTAGCTTCCCTGCAATTAGCTAGCAGGCCAGGCGCACTGTGCCATTCTGAATGGAAGCTACCTTGTAGCCTCGCGTTCCCTTTTCTACATCATCGTAAGTGACCTTAATTCTCTATGCCAGGGCGCGGTTGGAATCCTTTCCTGGGTAGAAGTCTTGCGGGTCAGGTCCTTGCATGCTCAATCCAGTGATCCTATGGATCAACGTCATATCAACTGTGATGCATCTATCTATCCATAGGTATCTTCCATGGTAACATGAGAGAAGGAGCTTAACACACACGTTAACTTCCTGGTGCCTTCCAAAATGTGGGATCTTCATCACATTCAAGAGGGTGGATTGCGTGAGGTTCATATTCCATGGTTGGGGGATTATTTTCAAGTTCTTCCCCTTTGTCTTGGTCAGATACTTGTAAGGAGCAAGCATGCTGTAATTATTGCGGTCACCTAGGTTGAAGTCACTGAACTTCAACATCGCAATCTTATCTTGTTGTTTTTTTGACTGCACGTATCCCCTTCAGGAGGTATGCAATAACCATGGTGTAATCAAAGTCCCTCGGGACATTGTCACGACTCATCACATCGTCCAAAGGCAGGATGTAGTCGGGTAATATGGTTGGGATTAAATTCACATTTGCTAGATCATCTATGTGATTGGTTCTCTTCTCTGCTGCAGGTCATGATGGTTCAGATCCACGATCAGTCGACAAAGAGACTTGCACTCCTCGCATCGATGAAGCTTGAACTCCTGTGGACATCACTCTCTCAGCCATCATATCAATTAAAACTTCCTCAACTAACTTCTCCACAGCGATGGTCTCGTCTGACATGCACGCTTTCAATTAGAAAAACTGGGTGGATGGATGAGTTCTCAAAGAAATAGAATTGGTGTTGATCTTACTAAGCACAGCGCGGTAGAAATGGGTTCTCTTGTTAGCTTTGATATAATTCGCAAAAGTGTTCTCGGTGAAACAGTTGATGGACTAAGTAGACACGATGTAACGGATCTCTCCAACGAATAAGAATTTTTCCATCAATGCAGTTATGTTCGTTGCGGCGTGGTCCCAACGGTCTGATGGCGAGATTTCTAGTCATAACTTCTATTCTAACCATTCTGCAACATCAGTTCAACGGTTAGAATGCTTCCAATGGTCATATTGCTTCGTCATGGAGAAGTGCCATGGGGCGTTGTTCTGATATCTGACAAAGTTCCAATTTTGCAAATCTTCCTACCGTGAAGTTCCCTCTGGGCCCTTCTGTAAATTTTCGACCTTTTCTCTCTTCTTACTGAGTTTTCTAGCCTTCTTCCCAGTGATATCCGTCTCGGTATTCTTCTTTCCATTCTGATTCTTGTCTTCTTTTGTCATAGCGGCTTCGTGTTGTTGATATTATTTCATAGGATTAAAGAGTAGTACTGCTTCTCTATCTGAGGTAGGTGCTCTACTCATCTGTGAACCTTCTTTTATTCTTTCAACTTCATGATCCAAGTTTCTGGTTCTAAGTAGCTTCGATATGTTCTCTTGTTCTGCAATCAAGTGTGATATCCTCCTAGTCATGAAATCTTTTAATTCTTTCTTTTTCTATTTTAGGTCCTCCTCTTTTTTTCTTCTGGTCTGATCTTTCTCAATCCAAGTTTTTCCTAATAACATAGTAAATGGAGCATTGTTCTCAATGAATCTAACAACCTCAAAATATTCCTCTGTCGAAGTGCCATGAGCACTCGTAGATATCTGGATAAGTCTTCCACATAGGGTTATCAACTTTCCTCTAAATATTCCTATTCCTCCGAATGAAGGAACCATAGCAGGCTTTCCCAAAATTTCCCAAGTTCTTTCTATCATGATATTCACCTGTGTTTCCTCATCCAGGACACAGTCTATGTCGAAGTCTCCTATTCTTGCTTCTACAAATTATTTTTCTTTGAAGATCTCTGATAAGTTGATATCTCTGTGATCATTTAGGGTTTCTTTCATTTGCAGTAGTACATTCTCTGATTCTGTTTGGGGTTCTTCCATGGTCTCAGTCTCATGACCTTCCTCAAGGTTTTCTTGTCTCATATTCATTATGTCAAGTGTAGAAATCATTCTAGGGCAATCTAAAACTTCATGGTCCACAACTTTACAACAAAGACAACTAGGTCTTCTTCCAGGGCATTCCTTAGTAAGATTTCTTGGTCTTCTACAACTGTAACAAAGGGTTAATCCTCTTTTTTTCTTAAATGATCCCCAACCTTTCCTGTACTACGCACTAGGATCATAATAGCTAACCTGCAAAAAAATATTTCTGGGATCCTGCATCCATTTGTTAGTCCAAACATTCTTTCTATGCATAGGAATAACATATCTTTCATTTTCATTATCAGATCTACTCATATCAAACCTTCTCTCTTCTAGTTGTGCCCTAGTTTTTAGACTAGGACAACATTTATCAAACATTCCCAGATCCATACTCTTGAAACAAAAATTTCCAGTAATATTACTTTCAGCAGAGCACAAAGCTTCTAGATCTAAACCTTTTCACTATTCTTACTTTTAAAGCTTCCAGATCTAAAACTTTCACTATTCTTACCTTTATCAGAGCACAAATCTTCGAGATCTTACCTATTTTCTTCAGATATGACTTCTCTTGTTAGCATAGAGATTTACAGGTCAAGTAGAATACTGTGCACTAAGGCAACAAATCTACGCACAAAGATTTATTTCTTTCCTTTAGTTCCAACAATCACAGTTTTAGGTCCCGACAATGGAACCATTTTTTGGCATAGGGGTAGACCCAGGGTTCAATGCACCAACAAAACCCTGACTACCGGCCCTTTCGGTAACACCTGCGAAGAATATGAAGTCTCACCCGAGGTAGAGACAGGGATGGTTGCTGGACTCCAGTGTGTGAAAACTTAGCTGGGACACAGATATGTGATTGTAACACCTTAACATAGAACTTAGCAGTTACAGTTTGTTAATATTCAGCCTTAGTTTACAATGCAGCTAAACCCTAACAACAAATCAACGCAGTATTTATACAGATCCAATAAGTTCAAGTACTAAGCATACCAACATAGATCAGATCTAGCATTTATTCACATTATTCAACACTAAGCTACCATATTAGATCCTTCTAGGCATACATCAGTGCACTAATCATTCTATCACATAGACAAGAGGACAACCATAAATCACATAGAAACCACAACACAGGATATATGTGGTTCACCCCCACCCTGGGGCTACATCCACCAACACTTCTTCTTTATTTCTTTCTGTCAATATTCTACATGCACAAAGCCATGATATTTTACTCTGTAGAGGAAATGATATCTGCACACCTCGCTAGATCCTCCTTCCATGTATTACAACACAAATCCTTCCATAGCCTCTTACAATCACTTGCACTTAGCTCTGCAAGTCTCACACAGTATGCATAAAGAAATTACAATTACCACTTGCACCTAGCAATTAACACTTAGCACTTAGCATCGCATGTCCCTCCTTCGATCACATATATCAAACTACTTCCTACATCGCCTAGATTTCTATTTATATATTACAAAATGGGCCTAAACATGGGTAAACCCATGGGCCTACATCCCCATTCCCGTTACATAATCCCAAAACCCAAAAATCCCTAACAAGGGTCTGAGATCCTGCGATCTCTACTTCGACTTGCACTCTGTCTTTGACAGCCTATCAAAGTCCCAAAAGTAGGTCAAACATGACCAAGGATCCTCAAAACTTGGTCAAGGGCCAACATGTTCCTGCACACTATCCTTGATCATCATTAATTATGCAGTTCTAACTATCATGGATAATAATCCATTATAATGCTTCAATGCATGGAAATGCAGGAGCCCTTGTTGCAACCATATGTAGTCGGGAGCATTAGACATTTGAGAAAACCTAGTTAATGTATTACTAATGGTTGGATCATTGTGAGGTGATGATGCAGGGTAATTATCATCCTTAAATTTAATAAAAATTTCATTCCAATTAAGAAGGAGAACCTTATTTCTAGTAGTTGGATCGGTATATTTGTATACAATTCATTGAATGAAAACCTTCTTTAAATGACCCTTCTTATCATCTCTACATTATTCAATGGCTCCACTCCTTCCAATGGTACAGGAGTGGATGCTTCACCAATATAAATACATTTTCCTTTTTATGTCTTTGGGGATTATCGAAAGGTAGTTCTTCTTGGCTGCATTTTTCCAATCAAATAAACTAGTCATTAGTCCATTATCAATTGATTTTAATCCAAATTTAAAATGAAATGGCAATGATGAAGTGTTGGATGACATCTTTTTTGAAGAAGAATATTAACTGAAGAAACAATACCATAATTGATGACACAAAGAACTAGATGCAAAAAACAACCTAATCGATCAATCATCCTCAAACACAACTATTCTCTGCAATGAATTCTTAGACACTTGATCGCAAATAACATGAATAAAAACAAGAGCTCAAATCTAAAGGTTCTAGGGCCAAATCACGGATACAATGTTAATCATTTCAGCGGGATCGTATATATTTGCATGTTTAAATTCCACCATTAGCCGTTATGTCCAAATTCAAACCATATTTGATGACTGGAGGTGCATATTTATGTCTCTTTATAACTTATCCTTGCTTTTAAAAATCATTTCATTTGGTGCACTTTGTTTCTCTTATTGGGAGTTGGTGGATGTGTGTATCGGTAGTTTCTAAAAATTTGTTATTCCACAGTTTTCCCCAGGCCTAAGAAGAAATATTTAGAGTATATTCTCTCTATTCTATTGGTGCACGTTGACATATTCATTGGAATCGATTAGAAACATAAAATATTGACAAGATATCAAGACCTTTTTCCTTAGAAAACTTTCTGAAGGTTATCCAAACAAAAGATGATGTGGTGGTTGACATGTATCCATACAATTAGAAGTATGGTTAGTGACATGACATGTTGACATGGTAGGTGACATGGACATATAAAGTTGGTGACATGGAATTGTACAGTCATTGGGGTGTACATAATTCATGTGAAAATATCAATGGTTAGGATTCATCTGTGTTCATGATTGGATGGCTAGGATACGTCCTCGACACCTACTAAGATTTTTTCAAGTTAAATGATTCATTGGTCATCGGTGTGAAAGATTGACGTTTTATTTTTCAAACTCATAAGATTTTTTCTAATGCCTGATGGCTTATTGGGGATCAATGAAATCATTTTTCTTTCTTATTTTAAGACTCCAATTAATTTCGTCCATAACTGATGGCTTATCAGACATCGGTGAATTTCTTGACATGTTTTATTTTAAACTTGCTTGACTTTCCTCCAACGTCGAAAGTTCATCGACAATTTCCTTGAGGCATGCATCAATATCAAGAGTTTCGATAGGTTTATGCTTCATTCCTTTTCCCAGAACCCCAATGGCTTATCAGTACTCTAAAAATTTTTGTGTTTAATCCCTTTCTTATTATTTATTTTCTTTTCCTTTTTTTCACAATCATGAGGTTTTTTTGGATTTTTCTTAATATTTTTAAATATGAATAAAAATGAGAGACAAAATTAATCAATTTAAGGAAAACAAAAAATGTAGTTCATGAAAAACAAAATACAAAAAATTGAAAAATGAAAAAAAAGAAAATGATACCCTAAAACTGAAAAATTTGGAAGGGTGTGTTGTGTACTCAACAAATTGCAATTCACTAGGAGAAACTAGAATCTATGAATATATATTGGGAGAATTATCATGTCAATTTCAGGTGAACAAAC
>JZKD02S2034010.1:38501-68214 GCA_000966675.3 Picea glauca | reverse complement strand
CTAATAGAAGCTTCCGCTTCTAGAAGGATCTTCCTCTAGATGCTTCTTTTTAGTATAAATAGGAGTCGAGGGTATGATAACCCTAGCTTGGATATTATTGTAACAGAGCGCTACTTGATTGGAGGTTGCCCCCTCGAAGAGGCCTGTGAACATTGCTATCTGAATCAAGTGTTATTTCTGTTCAAGTGCTATTTCTGTTGCTATTTCGTATATCGTTTCTGTGTATTGTGAAGATTATGCTGGATATTTTACTATTATTCTGTTATTTCTAGCATTTCGTTTCTGTTCTGCATATTTTATATATCTAGTATCTTGCAGATTTCCACAAGTTGTACATTTCTATTGGAAGTCTATCAACAAGTTGGTATTTGTTTGCATGAGAACACTTTGGAAAATGATGGATTGTCTGAGGAACTGTATAACAGTGAAAGGGATGCTTGAGTCTATAGGGTGAGTCCAACATGAAGAAGCAAGTTGTCAGGCTTGTAGAAGAAGAAGGTTGTCAAGCTTGCAGAAGAACCAAGTTTTCGTTCCTAAAGATTAAACTCTAGTGTGAGTTGCATTGTCAAATAACCAGGTTTTCAGGCCTGAAGAGTGAACTCCCGTGTGAGTTTCATTATTGAAGAACCAAGTTGTCAGGCCTGAAGAGTGAAATCATGTGTGAGTTGCACTATATCAGCAAGGTTATTGTTGGTTATTTCCTAGTAATTATTCCTATCGGTGAGTCCTTTGAGATCCTAGTAGTGAGATTCCCAATGACCTATGTTAGAGAGACCTTGGTAAAGTAATGGTGATGCATGATGGACTAAGAATAGTGAAGGAAGAACATTCCTTGGGATAACCTTGATAAACGAATGGTGCATTCCTTGGGTTAGCCCTGATAAATGAATGGTGCATTCCTTGGGTTGGGCATGTCAAGAGGAAGAGAGTTGGTGTAAATTGGGATAGAAGTAGGAGAATGTCAGTGGTTTGTGTGTGTGTGTGTGTGTGTTTCAGGTCAGGGTTCCTTTATATCTATGTTTTGGGGTCGGAGCGCCTATGTATTTATGATTTTTGGGGGCTAGTGTGCCTCTGTATTGTGATATTAACATTGGAGTGCCTATGTAATTTTGAATAGGATATAATGCCTCTGTGATTTTGGGCCAGAGAGCCTATGTGTCGATTAATGGTCGGGGAGCCAGAATTGTAAAATGAAATTACACCTATAGGGTGTTGTGCACTGAGGACAGTGAAAAAATAAATGGGAGGGGAATGCAACATCCCCAGTTCTAATCCCCATGAATTATAATTTAATTATATAATGTGAATTAGGCTAGTGATCTGATGTGTTGGGGCGAATATCCCATATTGATTTAATGTGTTTAGGGGGTGAATTTCATATAACGAACATTGAGATCATCAATAAAAGTAATAATCAATGGTTGCAATATGAAAGGGATGAAGAAATATGGGGGGCATATGATTCCACAATAGAGAGGGGGTCCAAGGGGGAATTAGTCATGGGTGTTAATCCAACCCACATTCCTAAACTATTATCATGGTATATAACCTTCTACTTTGATGTGGAGTGTGATGAAAGACAATCATTTAACTCCTGTAAGAGGATAGGTGTGAGTGGTCACATCCCATAGTTATTGGAGAACGTGGGCATGAGTAAAATCATCTTGGGGAAGAGTGTAAGTCAATTCAATCAAGCAAGCAAGAGAGGAAATTTGTATGGACAAGGGGGTATTTTTTGGAAAGTCATGGTTTTGGATGGAGGATAGTTTTTACATGTAGTTTTTGGGAAACAAATGAGCGGATGAGTGTTGGGAAGAGAATCAACCATGTTGTGCTCAAAGGTATCCATTGTTGGGTTGTGGTTATACCAGAAAAGAGGCTTGTGTTCTTGTAAATCAGGTTGTAATCTTGTAGTGCATTTTCATGTTGAGGATACTGTGAGAACTCTTAGAGCAATTGAAAGTTCTTGGATCCTATATAAGGAATTCCCATCCAACCAAGTTCACTAGGGACCCTAATAAACAAATTATACATCCTGAGGTAATGTGAGCAGTGAAGGGAGTACATTCCTTGGGTAGTGCAGATGGTGGGAAAGAGAGAGCTAGAGGATTGGAACTGTTGTGAGAGTAGAACCTGGGTTTTGTGGATTTTGTGTGTGGAGAGTGGATAGCCATTGGGTCAAATATCCTTGTGGACTCATATCCTTAGCTCGGGGATGGATAGTTGTTGATATAAAATGAACAACAGTGCCTATGACTGGGAGGTTCATCCTTTGTTTGCATCCAGTTGGTTAATCATTAACAGATAAGTGTTTTTTTTCTATTCTTATATTAATTATGTTGTGTAAATGGTTTATAAGAATGTTGTGTGGTTGTTGTTTTCTTGAATAGTTGCATTCATGTTTAATATATTTTGTTAGATGCATTTAGAATTGTAGTATCAGTAGAATGGTCAAATATTTATGTGATGTGTGGATGGTAAGCTACAATAATTTAATTAAGTAGAAAATATTAATTTTAATGAGTATTTTGTACGTAATGATGCTCAGATAGAGGATGGGTACGTTACACTTTGGGTATCGAATAGATGAGGTATGATATCTAAGGACTATTTGTCATGCTTTGTCAAAGATGAAAACTCAACATTGTTGTCAAGATGCTAAAACTTATGAATTTATGCAGGGAAAATGTTAATTAAATTAAAAACAACAAGCAATCATAAAAATAAAATGAAATGAATCCAAAACAAAAAGAAAAGAAGAAAAATATATAGTGCAAGCTGCTTCCATAGAGAAGTTAAGTGAAGTATTTCTTGATAATTTGGCCATTGACAGGGAGAGAATCTAGTTCACCCCCCCAAGTTTTGCAATTGATGAGTTCCATCCCCAATTTTCTCACCTATTTGGTAAGGACCAAGCCATAAATTCAAATTTAGTGTGTTTTTTATTTGGTTCATTAATGTTTTCCCATTTGAGAACTAAATCCCCTATTTTGAAGTTATTTTCACTAGATTTATGTTTATCGAACCATATTTTAACCAACTGTTAGTGAGATCTGAATTTTCGTTCAAATTTTTCTCTTTCCTCTTCTAACATAAGAAGTGTATCAATGTGTTGCTACATACTAGACATGGAATGACCTATGTGGGCCTAGGATAATTGCATAGATGGAATATAGATGTTTGTTGGTAAGATTTCCCCTTAACCATAAATAAAGAACTAAGGGGGAGTTCCTAAATATTCCTTAGGGGTTACCCTATCATCCCATAGTGTGTTATGTAAAGAACTATGTAAATTTTTATGATTTTTCAGTAACCATTTTATTTAGGATATGAATCAAATTCTTATTAGTAGACTCAACTACACGATTTCCCTATGGATAGTAATTGTTAGAGTACCTAAGGATAATCCCTTTCACAAGTGCAAATTCAGTCAAAAGAGTAGAAGAAAAATAAGTAGCATTGTCAAACACAATAAAAAATGGTACCTATTGACATGGGGAAATTTCCCCATGCCAACATGAGGGAGGATTGTTTGATGGCAAACCTCAATTAGGCCTTATCTCATTTGGTATGGAAATATCCACAGGTATGAGGGCCCGGTTGCCACTAACTAAATGGATTTATCTCTAAAGAGAGTCTTTCTAATTTAATCTCATCTAAATCCTAAATGAAATCCTAATACAATATGCATATGCAGTCCTATTCTAACTCCTAAATACTCATAATCTAATAGTAACCAAAATTCATTATAGACATATAGTTTTACTTATAGAAACACAAAGAATTCACATTTCTCAATAAGAGACCATACTAGCACATCCATATGCATAAAGATAACATTGAATATCTCCCTACAATTCAATTCATAATCCATTCATAATTATTTCCTACATAAACAATTGAAATAAATGGAAAATTTCTAACACCTACAAAAACAAATCAATCAACAACCGTGTACTATTGCATTAATAGACCATAAGTTAGTTCTTCCTCATATTCATCCTTTAGAAGAAATTACTTAGACATAGATACAAGTAAAAGTGAAAATATTTCAAATCCATCCTCAAGCTTGACAAAAATATTCAAGACCCAATTCTAGGTTAACCAGACCCCCACACCATTGAGGGAGAAATTGCATTTATAACATTTCTTAGTCACTGCCCCTGGGACCATTCTTCTTCTGGACTCCTCACTTCCTCTCTATCGGTGTAGTTACATCCATTCATCTTCCTAGAATATTCATTTTCCCAACATTTGTGTCCTTATTTGGACTCTTCACCTCCTATGTGTCACGTCAATGAGTGAATATAGTCAAATTCAGTTATAGTGAATATATATAGTTATATTTGAGTAAAAGATGAGATAATAACAATTGTATAAATTAACGAAAATCCAAGAAATTTGTGATGTCAATTAAGCATAAAAAATTGTTTTAGATTATTCATCATTTCTTGATATTTCCAACAAGATATTTTTTGCTCAATTTGACTGTCGAAAACTTGCGTTATGGGATATGGAAAATTTCATGGCCAATATCCAAGAAAAATAGTGCCTCGTATTTTTTCAATTTTTTAGGCATTTATGCAATCAATATAGAAACAATAATTCTTCTAACATGTTCTTCAATCCTATATCTTTCCAACAAGCCATCTCATTCGCAATTTGGCCCCATGAAACTCAAGATATGGCTCCCAGAAGTGAGTACTCAATAGTCGTTAATTCGTCCTATGAGTAAATATTTATCGTTGATCTTATAAGATTAATGTTTTATCCCACATGCATTGTGGAAAGGGATTGAAAGGGGTTTATAATGTTGGAGTTACTTCACACACACCTAGGATTTATTTTTCCTAATTTTTTCCTATGTTTATTAGTCATTATTCAGTCTCCTATATTTTAGGAAGAATATTCCTCTAGAGAGAATATTCTCTTCAGTTCACACTTCAGTTTGATCAGTTGAGTGGAGTCTAGATTCCACATTGGTATTATCACCATGCAACATGGGAGCATCACCAGCTAATGCACATTTTCCTTCAGATCATCACCAGACTAGCGCATTACTCATGATTTCGTGATATCCTCCTCACTTCACTTTGTTTCAGTCAGTTAACTGAACACTGATAGACTAGTTAACTCATCTAGGTGGAAATCCACTCCCGTAATTGCCTGAGAGACTAGATTAGGTGGAAGTTTAATCGTGTAACTATTGGTGTGTGTCTAGCTCACTCTAGACCACCACTATGGTGCATTGGCTTCTCCTCCAGTGCACATTGGTTGAGTTATACAGAGTATATCATGTGTAAATTATCATTCATTGAATTGGTTAATGAGAATTATTCCATTCTTTCTCTCCTGCTTCTATTTTCTTCAATTTTCTCTGCAACTGTGTATGTCAATTCCTAGCTAGATATATTTTGTGCAGGTTCAACACATTTACATGGTATCAAATCCGACAAACTGCTAGGGAAAAGTCACACCAAATTATTTTTTGCAGGTACTGAAGATTGAACATGGAGGAAAAATGGAATTTCCAAAAGAATTCATTCTAACACCTTACAATTGTTTTGCATGGAAGGAGAAGATGATAATGCATCTTCAAAGCATAGGATTGTATAGGTTAACCATGAACACAGATGCAGAACCAACATCATCCATAGAAAAATCCAAGTATCTAAATCGAATGGATGAAGCGTTCAGAACAATTTGCAGTCTCATTTCTCATGAACTCCTCTTTCACATATCCTCGTGTAATACCCCCAATGAAGCCTGGAGCACCATGCAAGGGATTTTTGGAAAATAGAACGAGATGAGGGGACACATGCTCGAGGTGGAATTGCTCACATTGGATCCAAAAACCTTCACAATCTCCAAGATGTCTTTACCAAATATAACGATTTGATGTCGCAACTCAAGGCTTGCGGGGTATATAAATATAAGGAGGAGAAACAAACGATTCTCACCATTCTCTCCAAAATTGGTCTAGAATACTCAGTGCTTGTATCCACATTTTATTCAGTTAGATTCACCTCTAGAGCCACCTAGAAGATTCCATCTCTTGAGGACTTTATCAAGTCTCTAACACAAGAGTAGAACAAGCTCATCAACATGGGAAAAATCAAAGGCCCAAAGGTGCATGCACTTACTGTGAAAGATAGAAGCGGACATCAATATCAGAAATCTAAAGATAAAGACAAAATTAAAGAAAATGAAAATCTGAAGAAGGAAGGGTACTCAAAACCCTTTAACGATGCCCCCAGATCCAAAGGTGGAAAAGGAAGAAAAGGGGAGAAATGCACTTACTTCCATAAAGGATTCCATCCAGAATCCGCATGTATGAAAAAATAGATAGATCTAATGACCCAAATACTTCAACAAAACAACCTTGGATATCGCATCCCCGAGGGTTCCAAGAAGAATAAGCTAGAAGATGAGAATCCCAAGAAAGGAAATTATATTCATGCCTTGATTGCCATCAACTCCTCTCTCGATGATTGAATCATAGATTTGGGTGCATCACACCACATGGCTAGGAAAAAAAAAGTATATTCTTCATTGGATTCATGCAAAGTTCCTCATATTCTGATGGGGAACAACTCTCCATTCAAGGTCACTGGAAAAGGATGAATCGAACTCACAAACGAAAGCTTCAAGAATGTGTCGCATGTTCCCAAACTTTCCATCAATCTTCTCTTCATGTATTAGATGAAAAACTCTAACATCGAAAAGAGAGTCATATTCATACTTGACGCAATGGATATATATGACATGCAAACCAATTACAGGGTTACTACCAGTGAGTTAAATCATCAATCTAGACTTTACACATTTTCTGAATTTATTGAACCAGATTCTGCATTAATGCTTACCCATGTTGATGAAAGAAGTAGGATATGGCATCAAAGGCTCGGGAATTTAAATTTTAGATAAATGAAACAAATTAGAAAGAAGGGAATGGTTGATGGTCTACCCAACATCCACTTCTCCAAAGGAATTTGTGAGGGATGTGTTCTTGGAAAACACCCTCAAGAGAAATTCGACAAAGGAAAGACACATAAGGCTTTCTCTCCTTTAGATCTGATCCATAGTGACCTCATGGTCCCTTTTCCACATCCATAAATCATTAAATCAAGGTACATGATCATTTTTGTTGATGATTTCTCATGCTTCACATGGATTTTATTTTTCACGCAAAAATCAGAGGTCTTTCAACACCTCAAATATTTCAAAGCCCTTGTTGAGACACAGTCAGGAAAGAAAATCAAATTCCTATGAAAACATAACAAGGGAGAGTATGTCAACCATGAGATACATAATATTTGTCATGAGTTAGGGATTCTGTTGTAGCACACGATTCCCTATACGTTGCATCAAAACAAATTTGTTGAGTGGAAAAATAGATCTCTAAAAGAGATGGTATATTGCATGTTACATGCAAAGTCACTTCCACAGAGATGATGGGCCGAAGAACTTAATTGTGCAACCTCCATCCAAAATAGATCTCCCCATAGATCTGTCAAGGATAAGACCTCCTATGAGGCTTGGATCACCCTCAAACTGGAAGTGACCCACTTTTGTATTTTCGGTTCACGTGCATGGGCCAGGATTCTCTCTGAGAAGAGGAAGGCACTTGATCCACAGAGCACAAAGCATATCTTTGTTGGATACCTCGATGGTGTGAAGGGATAGAAACTCATTGATCTTTCCTCATACTAGCTCATCATTGAGCATAGTGTCTAATTTGAGGAAAGTGTCTCGCATGTACTTGATAAGCCGCATGCAAACACCTTTGTTCTTCCACCTGTCAGAGATGATGAGAATGCACATGTCGACTCTTCTTTAGATGAGAGTTTTGATTTCGAGGATTCAAATGATCCAGAGATAGATTTAATATAGTCATATTTAGAGTTAGTGCATGAATATGAGGATGTAGAGCCAGATTCGAGGCCCAAGTGTGCCCAAACTACTCTTCAGGATGTAGGGGATCTTGTTGGGGGTCCAACTGATACTAGGAGGACTTGATCTGATTTTGAGGAGCCCCCTCTTGCACTCACTGCCAATGAACCGATGCCACCTAGACATATTTTCCTAGTTCATTCTTCAGATCCACAGTCTTATGGCGAGGTTGTTGGAAATCCCTTTTGGGAAACTACCATGCAAGAGGAGTACAACTCTCTCCTCGAGAACCAGACTTGGGATCTGGTTCCCCTTCATTCAGGAAGGAAAATTTTCATGTGCATATGGGTCTATAGGAGCAAGAGCATAGCAGATGGAAATCCAGGCTAGTTGCCAAAGGTTTTGATCAGTAGGTGCATAACATTGACTATGATGAGACCTTTGCTCCAGTAGAGAAGATGGATTCCATACATTTGGAACTTTCCATTGCAGTATCCAAGGGATGGGAAGTCCATCAAATGTATGTGAAGAATGCATTTATTCATGGTGACCTCTCTGAGGAGATCTATATGGATCGGCCCCAGGTATTTATGCAAGATTCATCTTTGATTTATTGACTAAAGAAATATATTTATGGCTTCAAGCAAGCTTCGAGGGAATGGTATGCTAAGATGGACTCCTACCTTCTATCACAAAAATTTGTATGATGTAAATCAAACTTGAATGTTTACATCCTCGGGATGGTTGACTCACTTCTACTCCTAGTTATGTATGTTGATGATTTGTTGATCACCAGTTGCTCGAATTCAATTATTGTTGCAGTCAAGAGGATTCTACATGACAGGTTCTTGATGATGGGCATGGGTCCGCTACACTTCTTCCTTGGACTTGAGATTAGTCAAGATGCATCAAGCATCAAACTGTCTTAGGCCAAGTATGCACAAGATCTCATTGAGAGATTTCACATGACAGACTATAAGTATGCCCCGACTCCTTTCCTATCAGGAGTCAGACTTGAGGATGGAGGGTACACTCCACTGGTTGACAACACACTATATAGAAAACTAGTGGGAAGATTGTTGTATCTCACACACTCTAGACCAAACCTCTCTTATGTAGTTGGAGCATTCTTCATGTTCATGAAGGAGTCGCATGAGCTACATTGGAAGGTTACAAATCACATCCTTCAATACGTACAGGGCACTATTGCATTTGGGATTCACTATGCAATAGATTCTACATTGGACCTCATCGGGTTCATTGATTCTGACTGGGATGGCGATAGCATTGATTGCAAGTCCACATCTGGTTACTCACTTAGTCTTGGTTCTGGGCCTATCTATTGGTCCAGCAAGAAGCAAGCTACTATTTCTATATCTTCATCTGAAGCCAAGTACAGAGGGGTAGTTAACATAACCATTCAGGTTATGTGGCTACAACACTTTCTCATTGAGTTGGGAATTTAGTTTCATCAGTCAATCATCATCTGGTGTGACAACTAGAGAACTCTGAATTTATCTAGAGATCTAGTTAAGAGGCATCAAACAAAGCACATCAATATCCACATGCACTACATCCAGTACTTAGTACAAAGGAGGATCACCGACCTACAGTTTTGTCCTTTAGCAGAAAACACTGTACACATATTCACCAAGACCTTCACTGAGAAGAAGTTCCATTCTCTACGAATTCATCTTGGAGTGAAGGACATAGTTTCCTAGCAACTGTCAGTTATTCTTTTTACATACATTGTACTTTGAGTAGGGGGGGTTCCCATGAGTTTTTCCCTCTTTCCTCATTTATTTCAATGTATATTTTGTATTTGGGTACCTAATCCAAATTTAGGAGTGGAATGAATGGATTAAGAGACTGAATACAATAAACAAGGAGATATGAATAATAACACAGATATCCAATGAACAATATCTTCTATTGAATAATGAAATAGATTGAAACTGTAAAACTACAGAACTTAAACACTTGCTCAAATGGTGGTAGTTATCTTTGAGAAGAGACGTGGCTTCTATGTGCATCCTTCTTAGTAGAATGAACTACAATGAGTCTCTAGAGGCCTTTTTTATATTACTCATGAATTCCAAAACCCTAGACATCCAAAAACCTAACCCTAGGAGGTGAAATGTCAAAAGTCATGTGGGCTCATATGGGTAAGTTGGTACCTCAACTTCCTGATGTTGAAACTTTTGCATACAAACTATGTTTTAGGCACATGATATACCATTGGAAAGGTATTTTGGAGAACTACACATTCAAATGTCAAAATATGACTTTTTCTAAAGTTTGACTATGGAGAGCCAAAAAATCACTATTTAGGCCTCCAAAATGGCCCTAGAAGTACAACAAGATGTGCTAACATGAAAACATACAAAATAATCCTGTTGGATTAGGTGAGAGGCCACCAATATCCACCTAGAATATGTGTAGGGATTCAGATAGCCCCAGAAGTGTAGAACCCACAATTACAAAGAAGTACAGAAGAACGTGTTGAACTGAAAATGGACATGAGGAGCCAATTGGAATAGGTGGGTGGCCACCAATAGCCAACCGGATCAATCCTCCCCCCTTAGGAAGCAATGGCATCCATTGCGTTTATTTCCCCCATAAGGTGAGGAAACGTCTATTGGATTTTCCCCTAGGTAAGCCACTTGTCGTGGTGTAGGAGTTTCCCTGCCTTGATAACCCGATAAAAGTGGATCCTTTGTTGGCAAGTGCCCTTGACCCGTGTGTCCACTATCTAATTAGTGGATGCTTGTTCCATGTAGTCGGGGTTGATCTCTGTGGGTGTCAGTTGTTCTGCGATCTCTGAGGTGGCCAATAATGGTGGAAAATATGGTGGAAGGATGTCCACATTGAAAATTGGGTGCATGCCAAGGAAGGGTGGAGTGTTGAGCTCAAAAGCATTGTTATCCATGGCCTTGGTGATAATGTAAGACCCATAGAAAAGTGGGTGGAGCTTCTTATGGGCTCTATGAGATGCTCCTTCTACAAATGTAACCAGACTTTGTTTCCAACCTAAAACTGGTGTAGTACCCTGTGTTGATCATGGTGTTGCTTGTACTTAGCAGTGGATTTCTGAAAAATATCCCAGACCTGTTGGAGGATGTGTTGAATACGCTCAATGAATATGGTGTCTTTTTTGATTGCAAACTAATCATGGGAAGAGTATGTTTGTGTGGTGGAAAGAGGTAGTGCAACATCAATGGTTCCCAAGGGCTGGAATCCCAGCCCCACTTGAAATGGGCTATGGCCGGTGGAGCTATGGAGATCCATGTTGTAAATGTTTTGAACATAGGGGAGACTCTCATCCCATGCACATGGATGTTTAGAGTTATACATGCACAAGATTCGCACAATCATGACGAACTCAATTTGGTTGTCTATTTAGGGGTGGAAAGCAGTGGATTTTGTGAGCTTGGTGTCCAACAGTGACCAAAGACTCGACCAAAATATGTTGAGGAACCTGTTGTCTCGGTCAGAGATGATGGTTTGTGGTATCCCAAAGTAGACCCACACTCATTCAAATAATATCTTGGCATTATCTACCACTGTGATATTCTTCTTACAGGCTATGAGGATGGCCATCTTTGAAAACCAATCAACAGCCACAAACATGCAGTCATTTCCTTGCCTAGTGGACGAAAGGCCAGACATGTAATCCATTGAGATGGATTCTGAAGGTTTCTTAGGAGTAGGAAGAAGGGTTTATAAGAATTGATTCTTCATGGTTGGCTTGGAAATCACATAGACACTACAAGATCTAATATACTTTTTGATGTCCTATCGAAGTTTTGGCCAATAAAAATGTTTATGAAGAACGGCCAAAATTTTCTCCACGCCAAAATGTCCTGCCATCTGACTGTAGTGGGATTCCTAAATAAGATTTGGGTGCTCACTTGTAGGAACACAGAGATGGATCAGGTGGCATAATAGTCTGTTCTCAATGTGAAAATTGGTGACAGTCATGCCTATACCCAAGAGCTGATAGGCGGAGGTGAAGTCTGGATCTTGTTGATAAAGTTGTGGCCACTCAAATGCTTCATGTCCATGGGAATGGAGCACAATGATGAGTGCAGCCACAGGAGGTCGACTGAGGAAGTCAACAAAACGATTCGATATACCTATCTTATACTTGATGTTGAGATGGAAATGTTGCAGGTAGGTGGACCACTTCTGATGGTGGTCATTCTACAATTTCCCTTACGTTTGTATGAACTGTAGAGGCTTGTGATCAATGTGTATGATCGTCTCCTTTCCAATAATGCAATGTTTCCATTGATGACATGCTTGTACAATGGAATACATTTCCTTGTCATAGGTGGGGTATTTATAGACAATATCTGAGAGTCTCATTATGGTATGCCACTATATGACTATGCTGAGTGAGAAATGCTCCCACAACATAGTCATATGCATCAATATCATTCTCGAATGGTTGTTGCAGATCAGGCAAGGAGAGTACTAGAGCTGAGCACAAGCGATGATTCAGATCATTGAATTCTCATTGTTCTTCCTTCCCCCGCATGAAATTGGCCCTGCCACGGCCCTTGGTCAACTAGATAAGGGCCCATGCAATATTGGAGAATCCCAACACGAACCATCGGTAGAAGTTGGTTGGTCCAAAGAAGCTTTGAAGCTCTGTCATTGTGATTGGGGTTGGCTAGTCATGGATGAATTGGATCTTAGCTGGATCAAAATGTACCCTATACTCATCAACAATGTAGCCCAAGTATTGGACCTTGTTCATGCCAAAAGAACATTTTTTGAAGTTAGAATATAGCTTGTGTTGTCGCAGAGTGTTAAACACATGTTGGATGTGTTGTATGTGCTCCTTCCACGTTCTACTAAATATGAGGATTTCATCCAAGTATACCACCACAAAGGATTTGGTGAAGGGTCTCAATACATGATCCATCAACCTCATGAAATTGGTTGGTGCATTTATTAAGCCAAAGGGCATGACTAGCCATTCTAAGAGACCTTCTTTAGACTTGAAGGTTGTCTTCCATACATTAGTTGGTTTGATGGGAACCTAGTGATATCCATACTTTAGGTCAATCGTGTTGAAGAACTTTTCCCCCTTGAGTTGGTCAAGAAGGTCATCAATCCTGGGAATGGGGTACTGGTTCCTAACTGTGATTTTGTTTAAGTCTATGTAATCAATGTAGAGTCTCCAAGTCCTGTCCTTCTTCTGCACTAGTACAATCGGGCTTCCACAAGGGGAGAAGTTAGGTATGATGTTCCCCTTTTGGAGAAGCTCTTGGATCTTACGCCTTATTTTGTCCTTTTCCATCAGTGAGCAATGATAGAATGGTCCATTAGGTAGAGGTACATCATGGGTCAGATCGATTGGATGCTTGACTTGGCAGTTTGTTGGTACCCCTGTAGGTGAGGAGAAGATGTCTTTATATTCTACCACGATCCCGTCCACTTGCTTTTGCTTCAAAGAGAGGCTCTGTGTAGAGGCCATGGATGTGGTGGAGTCCTTCTAGTTATTATGAGCATGGATCAAAAAGAATATGAGCTTCCCAGTTTTTGAAATGACCTTACTTCATTTCTTAGTAGAGATTAAAGAAATAGCAGTAGGCGACGCTACCTATGGTATCCTATACAATTTTTTATCCAAAGTAATAATAACATTGAGGGTTCTAGAATCATACATAGCATGACACTTCCACAAATATGGTTTTCCTAAAAGAACATCACAAATTTCAAGGGGAGCAATATCACACGGTAACTCATCTTCGAAAGGCTTGATGTCGTAGGGTAAACCATACTGTTGGATGACACAAAGATCTCTTCCTTGGCGAAGCCAGCCCATAGTGCAAGGTTGTGGGTGCAGTTCCGTTGGCAGGTCCAGCCGCTTAACAACCTCTACTAAAATGATGTTATTCTGACTACCGCTATCGATAATGAAATGAAGCGGAGCCCCCTTTACCCACATCTGCAAGTGAAAGAGGTCTTCCCCTTCCTTTGGTTCTTCTGGTTCTCTTGGCCAAAATTTGGTGGTAGCGATAGTGGCACTAGGTTCAACATCGATAATCCACTTACCTCCTTTAGGATTTGAATCGGAATCAGAATCAGCCTCTGACTCAAAATCCTTTAGTTTGGCCATGAGTGACTACTTGGAGAGGAATTCTTCAGTGTTGTGTCAAGGTCTTTTATGGTACTCACACCATTTTCTCGTGTCCTTCTTCATCTTCTTATTTCCCTTCTTGTGTTGCGGCTTGGACTGGTTGTCTTGAGGGCAGCCATATCGACTTGGTCCCTTTCTTTATGGGTTGGGGTTGCCTTTTCCCTTCTTCTGCTGTGAGGCGTTTGCAGATACAAACTCTATCATTTTCTACTTAAATTTATGCTCGATCTTGACAATGTATCTATAAGTCATTCCTAATGAGGTGATGTCAAGAAACTCCATTTATTTTTGAATGTGTCTATGCAAACAATCATAGTATTTGAGCACCAGATGACACTCAGATTCTTTGATACCTAATTTGGTGTGTAGGGTATGGAAAATATTGGTGAAATCTGGTACTATCTGGTCCCTTTCTTGACATAGGGTGGTCCATCTGGTGTACTAGTCCTCGTAGCTTCCAACAGGGTAGTACTGCTCTTTAATGGCATCCTGGAAGGAATCCCATGTAGGGACAACCATAAAAATTGTAGATTCCTCTACAACCCTTTTCTCAGAGTAAGTATCCCACCAGTATTTAACATGGGGAACAACCTTGAGGAGTGCAAAAGTGATATTTTCCCTATCATAAAAATTGTGGACTGAAAAATAACCTTCGAGCAAATTCAACCATTTATCTATAGCATCTGCATCTATCAGTCCTTCAAATAATGGAATATCAAAATTTACCTGTACCTTGAAGAGGGTTTCATGTCCGCTTGATGAAGATGCTTCTCCTATGGGCAATCATCGAAGGATCAGTGACAATTTGTCCATCATTTTGTTCCTTTGTCGCGTGAGGGCTTCCTAGAGAAACATTTTAATAGGATCTCCTACTCCATCATATTTCTTTTTGTCCCCCATGGGTTGTTGTTGGGCTCAGCGCAAATAATATTGCAATGGATCGATTGGTTCGATTCCCAACTTCTTGTACACAGATCTTGTTAGAGACATGCAAAAAGAAAAATAAATGAAGAGTAGTCGCTCTGATACGATTGATTCATATTTAGGAGCAAAACGAACTGATTAAAAGACTGGATATGATAAACATAGAGATATGAAGAATAACATAGAAATCCAATGAACAATATCTTCTATTGAATAATGAAATAGGTTGAAACTGTAAAACTGCAGAACTAAAACACTTTCTCGAATGGTGGTAGCTATATATGAGAAGAGATGTAGTTGTTTCATGCATCCTTCTGAGTAGAATGAATTACAATGAGGATCTAGAGGCCTTTTTGATATTATTCATGAATTCCAAAACCTTAGACATCCAAAAACCTAACCCTAGGAGGTTAAACGTCAAAAGTCATGTGGGCCCCTATGGGTAAGTTGGTACCTCAACTTCCTGGGGTTGTAACTTTTGCATATGGCCTCCATTTTAGGCAAGTGATATCCTGTTGGAAAGGTCTTTCATAAAAATACACATTTTGTCATCAAAATCTAACTTCATCTACAGTTTCACTGTGGCGAGCCAAAAAAACATTGTTCAGGCCTCCAAAATGGCCCTAGAAGTACAAAAAGATGTGTTGACGTGAAAAAATACAAAATAAGATAGTTGGATTAGGTGAGAGGCCACCAATATCCACCTAGAATATTTGTATGGATTCATACATCAACAGAAGTGTAGAACCCATAATTACAAAGAAGTATAGAAGAACGTGTTGAATTAAAAATGAACAAGAGGAGCCAGTTAGAATAGGTGGGTGGCCATCAATATCCAACTGGATCAGTACCTAAAATGGCCTTGCTATCGGGACCCATTCTTTATTTTCACTATAGTGATGTTCAAGGGGGGTGTTGGAGTTACTTCAAACACACCTAGGATTTCGTTTTCCTAAGGTTTTTCCTATGTTTATTATTCATTATTCAGACTCGTATATTTTAGGAAGAATATTCTTCTAGGGAGAATATTCTCTTCAGTTCACACTTCGGTTTGATCAGTTGAGTGGATTCTAATGCCACATTGGTATTATCACCATGCATCATTGGGATCATCCCCAACTAATTTGCATTGTCCTTGGGATCATCACCAGACTAGCGCATTACTCATGATTACCTGATCTCCTCATCACTTCACTATGTTTCAGTCAGTTAACTGAAGACTGATAGACTAGTTAACTCAGCTAGGTGGAAGTTCACTCTCGTAACTGCCTGAGAGACTAGACTAGGTGGAAGTTTACTCTCATAACTATTGGTATGTGTCCATATCACTCTAGACCACCACTATGGTGCATTGTCTTCTCCTCTAGTGTGATTTGTTTGAGTTATATAGAGTATATCATGTGTAAATTATCATTCATTCATTTGGTTAATGAGAAATCTTCCATTCTTTCTCTCATGCTTCTCTTTTATTCTCTTTTCTCTATAACTGTGTATGTCAATTCCCATCTAGATCTATTATGTGCAAGTTCAACACATTTACATATGATGTTTTTTCCTCCCAATGTTTTTTGTGTGTGAAATATGAGAGGTATGTAATTGTATCCTGCATTAATGTTTTGTTCATACAAATCCAAAAAATAGAAAATAGAAATAAGTGTGTACATGCAATTTCAAAATCCAAAAGTAATAAAATATTAATCCCAAAATTCTCATTTCCAAAAAATAATAATCCGAAAATAATAAAATAATCTAAAATCTAAATTCTTGAAATAAAAACCATGAACAAAATATAAATAAAATAATAAAAATATCTCAAAAAAACAAAATAAATCAAGGTTCCAAATATGGATCAAGGTTTCGCCTGTAGACCAAGGTTTTGTCTATGGATCAAGGTTCCAATAGAGGATCGAGGTTCTAGACCTTGAAATCCAGGAATTTTTTAAAAAGGGATATTATGAGAATTCTAAATGTGTAGATTAAAGTAAATTGAAATCCCATATCTAGATATGAGAATTCAACGATGGTGAGTGTTAGCGTCGTCATTTTTATTTTCGTTTAGAGTCGGTTTTCAATCGAGTAATGACCCATGTTTCCAAACATGTGAAGTCAAGTAGGTAGAAATGAAAGGGTTGAAGTTAGAAAGTGGTCGGTTGGCCCTTAGAAAGGGGAAGGGATGTCAGAGTCAAAAAAATGCATAAACGGTACAAGCATGTCGTTTCCAGAAGGTTGGGTACTGTCAAAATTAGTCTCTACATGCCCCAGGTTGAGTCAATTAGTTAATGGAATTCATTTCGTTAAATGATGTAACTATTATTGGTTCATCATGAAGACCTAAGGAATGAAAAATAGCGGTGTTCGCATCATGTATGCCGTGAAAACCTTATCGCATGTACTTTACATACACGTAGGTGTTATGGAGTATCTGTGATTCGATTTGGAACATCTAGTCGCCATGAAATCAATGCCCTTCATCACATTTATCCTTTCCTCCCAATCAATTATAAATCCCAGAGGTTATTCACCCAAGACATTCACGAATTCAGATTCAGACTTTGTCTATGAGTTCTCCCATAGGTCAAGGTCGATCAAATTCCCTATCTTGGGCATCCGCTCGATACACTTTGCGCAAGACAGATATCGGTCATGCTATGGTGACCTATCAGAACATGAAGAAGGGTACACACAGTGGCAGGATCACCATACCCGAGCCTCAGAATGATTGGGATTCATTTTCGCTCAAAACAGTTCTCCCCAAAGGTGAAAGGGAGATTTTTCCTTCACCAACGGGAACGAAGACATCACACCACTCAGGAATTGGAAAGGAAGAAACTACACAGGAAAGATGGATGGTGGAAACCTTGTCTCCTCAATAGAGGATACCTCAGAGAAGAGGCAGACCAAGGAAGAACAAGGAATTTTTGGAAACTAAACTTTCAGATGAGCCATGCGCACAATCAATCGCTGAAAAAATTACTTATGTGCATCGTGCACCTGGAGCCTTTGGAAAGTACCAGCAGAGAAAGAAGGAGAAAGACAAGGAGGATGGATGCCTCGGGATCAAATTATCAAGAGATAGCTCAGCAGTTGAAACAAGAAAAGCTAGCTATCACTGAACAGTACCAAGAAAACAAGAAATCGAGGCAACAATTGGCGACGAAGATCATGGAAGCATCAGTAGCACAAGGTTGCGAGGGGAATGCGGCGTGGCTAAAAAGACAAATCCGAGAGGCACAGGACATGATTATACAGTTGCGTGAAGCACATCAGCTATCAAAAGAGAGGAATTCCAGACACTCCATGGAATGCGAAGCGGTCAAAGAGATATCTCGAGCATCTCTCGCCAACAACTAGAAAAAAGAAGACTATCCAAGTTCTTTCTTGTATTCACAAACAAAAGACAAATCTTAGAAATTTTGAAGGAAACATCGCACAAGGTGTTTTACCATTTTAGTAACGGCCATGACTGTCTACAACAACTTGTCGCACACACTTCCCTCCAACAAATGAACACGCAACATAAGATCAAAGTCGTTACAGTAGATAGCGGGACTCTGACAAACGATTTTCTACCCAGATACTCGATCGAAAAAACAAATCCTCGTGGCGGATTATAACGATTTTTATGTAGATGGATGGATCTTTGCCTATTTTTGGAAAAAAATCATATGAAAAGTTTTGTAAGGAAGAACAATCGGTTCCTTATTTTGTAGAGATAGCAGTTAGAAGAATAGGGTAGCTCAAACAACACCCTCATTTATATATTTGATCTTTTTGATGTAAGCCAGGTTTGTTGGCAAAATTGGTATAGACAGTAGTTATTGTATGTAATTTGAGTTCGACCGAAACTTAATGAAAAAATCTTGTAAATTTGATGAAAAGATTCTAATTGTAGCAGTTGGATGTATTGTTTTCCCTTTCTTGCATATGTGCTTCCTGTTATCTTTTTCCATATCTTTTTCTGTCTACTTCGGAACAAATTTTTGAACCTGTGGATTCGATGTGCAGTGCCCCTTGTTCGCACCACTTAAACAAAACATTTTCCTCTAAAATTTAACTTTGAATTCACCTCTAGCGATGCTCCAAGTTACTTCCGGTAATTTCTTTCCGCAACACGTTACTCTTTTTCACCGAAGATTGTTGCTCGCCTAGCCTTTATCCTCTCAAAGTTCAGTCACTGAGTCATTTGTTTCTATTGTTTCCTCGAATCAAATCCATAGCCCAAAGTCTTACTTCCTTGCGCCAATATAACCATGACCCATTATATCAAAGGTGTTAAATCTAGCCATTGTTTTAAGAGCCATATCCCGCGCAGAGATTGCACCTCTCGAGAGACCCCTCTCTAGATCCGAAAGGCTAGTTTTAGGTCTCAAAGTTGGTTGAAAAAGTTACCTTTGTCGTCTGATTATCAACCAAATATATTTACGGAGTGCTAACATTCTAGCATCGCTGCCAAGGAACGAAATTGAATATATTTTTCCCGAGGAGAATGACTAACATTGTAGTTTGACCCCTGAGGGTAACAGAGGGACAAACATCTACACCGACTGAAATATTTACCCTAGCGACTCCAGTCAAAAAAGACCAGTAGCTCCATGTAGCATAGTTCAGGAAACCTGGCTCTGAAGACAATCTATACTAGAGAAAATCATGACCCAAACCCTATAGAGCCTTTGTACGACCCCAAGAAAATTTTTCATAGGACTAGAGAGCAAGTGTCGGACCCATTCTATTACCTAGACAGAAGTTTGTCCTTACGAAAAGATGATGCGCAAAGAATTGACAACCTTGTGCTTGACATGTTGTTTGAGAAAACCTTGTTTAGTTATAAGTCGAAAACTATCTTGGACGAGATTGTTTTTGACCAAAATATATTCCAAGCTCTGATATCTAATAATATCCCTCATACCCCAAATCCTCCTAGAGCCATGGCCGCCAGATTTTCCCCTCTCATTTTGCTAGCCCAACTACACGACTTGCCTTAGAATTATAGCCAAAGGATTAAGTTCTACAATGCTAAAGACAACGTTTAATCCCAGAAGCATCTGGATTGGTTGAAAGACTTCGTCAACCTGGAGGGGGTAGACTATGCAGATGTGAAAATGAGGTTGTTCTCACATAGTTTTGTGGGGGAAGTGAGAAAGTGCTTTAAAGCCCTGCAACCAACAACTATTCGGGACTTTTCCGCATTCGAAACGGCCTTCACTAACAGATGGGGAGACAAGAAGAACCCCTTTCAGTTGTTAATGCAGTACAATAATATGAATAAGGTGACAGAAGAGATGGTGCAAGAATTCTCATCCTGTTTCATGAAATTTTATAACTCGATTCCGGCAGAAGTCCAACCACCTCTCGAGGATGCGCAGTTGCAATACATTGACTCTTTCGATAATGATTTTCCCTTTATATTGAGAGAAAGAATATCATAAAGTCTAGATGCGATAATGAGCAATGCGATCGAATTCGATGTAAATATGATGGCCTCAGGGAAGATCAAATAGAGATTCAACAAAGGTGATAGGAGGCTCCAGGGAGATGTGCAACCATCAACATCGAGATCAATAGATGAAACTTTTGACTTAATGATGAGAAATATGGAGAAACTAATGGAGAAAATGTCTTTGGGAAACAAACCCGCTGCCTGGGAGTAGCAGGACCCCCAACCTCGAAATCAGAACCTCAGAAGGGGTCAAGTCCCTCAGATCAGGAAAATGGAACAGAGAGAGCAGAGAGATTAAGGAGACTAGCAAACAAGGCCTCTATTCCAAAACAACTACGTGGATGAAGACTTCGATCAAATGTTCGAGGACCAAATGCATTGTTGCAATGACAAGAATCTGTGTGTGTTTCTGACAAAGAGAGAACATGACCGGTACATGAGTAGAAATGACGGTGTTATGCTAGATATGGGTGATGCATGGATTGGGGAAGTTGATGATGCGTTGTCCTAGGAAAATGAAGAGTTCACAAAGGGTTATTAGAATGCCATCATGCAGTTCTAGAAGAAATATAACCTCAGAATCAAAGAAGCATCCACCGAGCCTCAGCAGACGAACCCCGTAAGGAAACCTTTAGAGGATACCCCTCCCACAAGCCGACCAAGGCCAGAAAGCACGAAAAAGGATGCGATGGAGAAGGCAAAGTCGAAGGAAGAGGCCTCGAAGAAAAATCCAGAAGCAAGCCGAGAAGCGGGTGGAAAAGAGGTAGAGAAATTCTTCCCTCCATTTAACTTTGAACACGAAATGGATAAAATCAAAATCTTCATCCCCTTCAACGAAATTATCAGAAAGGGAGAATACCGGGAGAAAATTATTAAAATGCTAAAAATGGGAGGGACCCCTGACATTCTGAATGTTCAAGATGATCACCCTGCTATTCTGTTTGGTCCGTGCGTCAAGGAGACAAGTGATACTGAGGATGTACCTCTGTTCTACATCAGTTTGAAGGTTCATGACATGACCCTGCATAACGCCATGTTGGATTCCAGTGCAGCGCACAACCTCATGCCAAAGGTGATCATGGATAAATTGGGTTTGGATATCACTAGACCTTACAAGGACTTTTTCTCTTTTAACTCGAGAAAAGTCAAGAGCCTGGGTCTCATTAAATACTTGTTTGTGTCTCTAGCCTAGATCCCTTTGAAGAACATGGTGATCGACGTGGTCATGGCGGACATACCCCCAAAGTTTGGCATGTTGTTGTCTATATCATGGGCTGCAAAGTTAAAGGGAACCCTGCAAATGGACATGTCGTACACCACCATTCCGATCTTTGGCCAAGGCAGACGGTTGTATAGAGAGGTGTTGTTGAAGTACATGGTGAGTAGCAAGACGCAACCAAATAACCATCCTATATAAACCATCGACACTGATGTTGGTTCTTCTATATTATACAATGGTATGAGTTTTGAAGAAGAAGAGAAAACAACCATCATGGACACCGATAAAGAAACCTCGTGGAAAGCAACAGAGTTCGTCGACTCGGAGAACTACATGGAAAATGGGATATGGGACATGATTTTCGATGGTGTGGTAAGAAAAGAAGGGGTTGGGGCCAGCATGTGGGTAAACCGCCCTGAAAAAGGCACAAAATTGCACTCATACAAGCTCGTGTTCTAATGCACAAACAACATGGCCGAGTATGAGTTGTTGATTCTAGGCCTGAAGGTGTTGAAAGAATTAGGTGCAAAGAGGATAACAGTGTGCAGAGACTCCAAACTGGTCATAAACCATGTTAAAGTCATATATCAGATGAAGCACGCCAAGCTGAGAGCGTACAGGAACTTGGCATTGGACCTCCTCGAATATTTTTCAGAGTACAACATATCTGCTATCCCAAGGGAGAAAAATTAGATCGTCGATGCGTTGGCCACCTCAGACTCATTTTTCAAAATCCCCATCTTCCCAAACTAAAAATATGAGATTGAATTCAAACACGGGTCGACAGTGCCTAATAATATCAAATACTAGCAAGTGTTTGAGGACGACAAGCAGGTAGAAAAATTTCTTCAAATGAGCGACAAGTTCACTAACATAAACATTGATGACGAAGACTAATGCGATGAAGATGGGAGCACATATGCACATAGTAATGACGACCCTTTCCAAAACCAAATCACGCGAAGGGACATAGTACAACTGAATAATAACACCATTATGAAGGAGTTAGTGTCGTTGGAAAAGTTGTTTGACGAAAACGACATGGATGAAACCCCAATATCACTGCAAATGAAGACGATGTGGAAGACTGCACCATCAGGACTGAGGAGAATCCCGAAATGATCAATTTATCGAAGACGCACAGCCCAGAAGTCAAGCGGGACTACGTCAATCTCATGAAGGAGTTCCCTAATGTTTTTGCATGGAGCTATGATGATTTGAAGGTGCATGACACTAAGGTGATCCAGCATGTTATCCCTCTCAAGGAATATCAGAAACCTTTCAAATAGAAGCTAATACGGATAAATCCCCTATTATTGTTGTTGATAAAGAAATAGGTAAAGAAACTTTTCAACGCTAAGATTATTGTTTCTTTGTGGTTCTCTAAATGGGTAGCTAATTTGGTGCTCGTGATAAAGAAGAGCGATGAGAGAAGACTGTGTGTAGACTTCTGGAATTTAAACAAGGTGTCCCTCAAAGACCACTATCATCTTCCCAAAATGGACCACATCCTACAAAAGGTAGTGGGGTCCCAGAAGATGTCCATGCTGGACGGTTTTTCGGGGTATAATCAGATCATGGTTCACCCAGACAACAGAGAAAAAACAACTTTCACAACTCCATGGGGGACGTTCATGTACACCAAGATGCATTTCGGCATGATGAATGTTGGAGCCACTTTCCAAAGGGAAATGGAAATTGTGTTTGCTGATGAAAGGGATAGGTTCATTGTGATCTATCTGGATGACATCATGGTGTACTCTACCTCCGACAAAAAACACGTCGAGCACTTCAAGAAATTTTTCCAGAAGTGTAGGGAGTTAGGAATATATTTGAATCCTAAAAGGTCACACTTTGGGGTGGAATAAGGGAAGTCGTTGGGACATATTATCTCAAGGCAAGGCATCAAGATAGACCCTAGTAGGGTGGAAGGAATCCTAAATATCAACACTCCACACAGTAAAAAAAAGTGCAATCCTTCCTAGGAAAATTAAACTTCTTGAGGATATTCATCCCAAATCTGGAAGAGATTATAAAACATATCACCTACATGCTCAGGAAGAGAAATGAGATCAAGTGGAACCCGAAGGTTGTTGTCCCTTGACCAGTTTTTTTGGAAATGTTGGTCATGTTTGACTAATTTTGGGGACTTCGACAGGCTGGTCGAAGACGAAGCACGAGGCGAAGCGGAGATGGCATGATCTCACCCCCTTTTGTGGGATTTTTGGGTTTAGGGTTTATGTAACGAGTATGGGATATCGGCCCATGGGTATTACTCATGCTTAGGCCCCTTTTGTAATGTATAAATAGATATCTAGGTGATGTAAAAAACACGCTAGATCTAAGAGGTATACGATGCTAAGTGTTGTATTGTGCTAAGTGCAAGTGATGTAAACAGTTGGATCTATGTGATTGAGTTATCTCTGTGCATATTGTGTATTGAGAACTTGTAGGGATAAGTGCAAGTGATTGTTAGAAAGGCTCTATGTTGTGCAAATCTCAGGGAAGGAGGATCTGGTGAGGTGCTCAAAGATCTCTTGTCCTATGTAGAGTTGGTTTTGAGGATCTGTGCATATAACAAGATTGATAGAAGATAATAAAGAAGATGAAGAGTTGGTGGATGTAGCCCCGTGTTGGGGGTGAACCACGTATATCCTATGTTATGGTTGCTTTGTGTGATTGATGTGATTTATGCTTAGTGTTGTCATATTTATGTATGTTAGATGCATTGAATATAGTAGCTTAGCGCTTAGTAATGTGAATGAATTCTATATCTTCCCTACTTGTATGTGCTAAGTGCTTGGATGTGTTAGATCTTTTTGAATACTACGTTGTTCTGTAATTAGGGTTTTACCTATGATGGGTATAAGGGTTAAATGATAATGAATGTTAACTATTAAGTGCTCTGTTAATTACTATGATCACAGATTTGTGTCCCATCTAAGTTGCAGACACTTGAGTCCTGCAACCCCCCCTACCTCTACCTTGGGTGAGACTTCATCTGCTTCATAGGTGTTGCCGAAAGGAATGGTAGTTAGGGTTTTGTTGGTGTGTTGTTGTATTGTTGAACCATGGGTCTGCCCCTATGCCAACAGATGGTTCCGTTGTCGGGACCTGAAACTATGATTGCTGGGAACTGAAGAAAAGAGAAAGATCTATGCATATATCTGTTGTTGTAGTACACAGTACTCTACTTGACTTGTGAAGCTCCATGCTAAGAAAATAAGTCTTATCTAAAGAAAATAGGTAAGATATTAAATCTTTGTGCTCTGATAAAGGTAATATAAGTGGAAATTTTTTCTTCGAAAGAATGGATATAGGTATGTTTAATAGATTTGGTCTTAGTCTGAAAACTAGGGCACAACTCGAAGAAAGAAGATATGATATGAATAGATCTGATAGAAATAGTGAAAGATATGTTATTCCTATGCATGGACAGAATTTTTGAACTAAAAAGTGGATGCAGGATCTTAGAAACAATTTTTTGTAGGTCCATCACTATGATCCCAGTGTGCACTATAGGAAAGGTTGGGGATCGTTTAAGAGGAAGAGAGGATTGAAATTATGTTATAATTGTAGAAGACCAATACATCTTGCTAAGGAATGCCCTGGTAGAATTCCTATTTACCTTTGTTCTAAATCTACTCGACATGAAGTTTTGGATTGCCCTAGAATAATTGCTAAAGTTGAAAAGATGAATATAAGACAAGAAAACCCTAAGGAAGGCCAAGAGACTAAGAATATGCTAAAAAACCAGAAAGAATCAGAAGCTATATTATTGCAAATGAAATAAACACTCAATGATCACAGAGATACCAGTTTATCAGAGATCTTAAAAGAGAAAGAGTGCATAGAAAAAAGAATAGGACACTTCAACATAGATTGTGTATTGGATACAGAAACACAAGTGAACATTATGACAGAAAGTACTTGGGAAATCTTAGGAAAGCCTGGTATGGTTCCTTCATTGGGAGGAATAGGATTGTTTAAAGGAAAGTTGGTAACACTATGTGGAAGACTTGCCCATGTACCTATGATTTCTCATGTAACATCGACAGAAGAAGAGTTCAAGGTCATTAACTGTGCTGAGAACAACGCTCTCTTTGCACTTTTGTTAGGAAGGACTTGGATTGAGAAAGATCAGTTCCAAAGGAAAGAAGAAGAGGAATCTCTAGAATAGAAAAAGAAATAATTAAGGGATTTCATGGCTAGGAGAATAGCACGCTTACTAGAAGAACAAGAGGACAAATCTAACCAACTGAGGGCCAGAGACCTAGATGTCGAAGTTGAAAGAACACAAGAATATTTAAAGAACTTATCCATACAGGAGAGTAGAGCACCTACTCCAGAAAGAGTAAAAGAAGAAGTATTAGCCTCAAACCCTATGAAAGACTCTCAAAAGTGCGAAGTTACTATTCCAAGAGGAGATAAGAACAAGAATGGAAAGAGGAGTCCTAAGACACAAATCATAGGAAAGAAAGCTAGAAAGCTCAGTAAGAAGAAAGAAAAGCAAGAAAAATTTCAAGAGGTTCAAGAGAGGACTTTGCAAAAGGAAGGCTTGTATAACTTGAACCTTGCCAAAATAGCAGAGCAACGTAGATTGGCACTTCCCCATGGTGGAGTGATATGACCGTTGGAGGTGTTTCGACCATTAGAAGGATGGTCCTGAATGGATAAAACGTAGTTATTGCTGGAACGTTTTCCATTGGACTATTGGGACCACGCCATAACGGATGGAATTGAATTGTTTGAGGCATTCCTGCCCATTGGAATATTTTGTTACGATGCTAGTTATTTAACTCGTCAAATGTCTTACCGTGGAAACTTTTTCCAATTGTGATTACTTGAGCCCACATAGAGCTGACTATTACGGCACTGTGCTTATTGAGACCTCGCCATCCATTCTACTACCTTGATTATTTGTTCATCGACCTGAGATATTAGATCTCGAGCATGTGTGTTGGGTGACTTTAGCGCAGTAAAGAAATATGTCGAAGAGATTCTCATAGACCTCATGGCTGAGAAGGTCATGTCTACAAGAGCACAAGCTTCGTTGATAAGAGGAGTGCATCGATCTCATCGATCTCAGCCCTCTCGAACTACGACAAAGAAAAGAACCAAGCATCGTGATGACTTGGAGAATGTGAAGCTCATCCCATCAATCATGCCCAACTACATCCTACCTCTAGCTAGCGCAGTGAGTCATGACAACGTCCCGAGGGACTTGGACTACACATTGGTCACTGCGTACCTCCCAAAGGGGATACGCACAATAGGACTACAGTTGGAGAGGATTATGACGCTTAATATCAGTGAATTCAACTTGGGATATCGCAAAAACTATGGAATTATCGCACCACACAATTATTTGACCAAGACAATGGGGAAGAAGTTGAAGTTAATGCCCCAGTCGTGGACCATGGACATCACTATATCAACCATCCTCAATGTAATGAAGTTACCACACTTCAGCAGACATCAGGGGGTTAACGTGTGCGTTAAAATTCTATTGTTGTTCTTCCATGGCGATTACCTATGGTTGGACAGGTGCATCACAGTAGATCCTATGTTGATCCATCGGATCATCGGATTAAGCATGCAAGGACCAAATCCACAGGACTTTTACCCAGGGAAGTTTGAAGATCACGCCCTGGCATAGAAAATAAAATAAACCTATGGCGATGTGGAGAAGGGGAAGCAAGGCTATAAGGTAGCCTCCATCCAGAATGGCACAGTGCACCTAGATTTCCATTTGATCATTGGTAATCTCATCAGGAATAATAGGCCAATGCAGGTCACAGGGTTTGTCATCGACCTTTCAGGAAAATGTGTTGAAGGGCTATAAATGAACTGGGCGAGCTACCTCGTCAACTAGTTAGAGAAAGACTGTTGCGAAGCTGTTGGCAGCCAATTCATTTTTATTTTTTTTAATTGCTCTAAAAAAAAAAAAAGTTGCCTACACCTCTTGTCTTATAAACGAAAATTCATCGTCTCATTGTGCAACTAGACATTTGTTTCATTTTTTGCGACAATTGCATTTTGGTTTCAATTCGATTTTCACAACTGAAAGTGTGAAAACACCTCTTTCATTGTTTGGACTGTCGTCGTCTTTTATTGATTTTTCCGAAAGGTACTTGACCATTGGTTCATCGCATGACTACAAAAGATTCTTTCAAACTTATGTCCTTTGGCCTACTCTTACCTTGATTGCGCATTTGGATCTATTTGATTACTAAGCCATTGAGCATGAAGATTTACTGGTTTCATTTGATCCTATAAAGGTCATGATTGATTTTCGTCTTATATGCTTTGATCCTTATTGCTATGAGCTCTTGACTCATTGATTATATGGGATTTTTGGGTCGCAATGTTCTAAAAACTTTGAATTATAAACATTTGAATATGCAACAAATGCATTGGTAATATTATAAGATTGATTTGAGAATAAAGACAATGGTTTGAGTTTCATAAAGGCGCATTGATTAATCTTTTGGATTTCAATTTTATAATCAATGCTTGGTGCATTGTTTTGCGAGTTTGATATTACATTGAACGATCATAGTTTCAAACTATGCATTGGCATGATTGAATTAACATTGGTTTAAAACGTTTAATTGACACGACGGATCGTTGGTTAATGTTGGATTTCATGTTGGATTGAACTGTACACTTGGCGCATGAATGTAACATATGGTGTTGGTTCTATTTCGGATGGATGGCACATTGATATGGTTGTACACCTATTTGGTTGGCTGCTACAAATGGTTTAAATGACTGTGATTATGGATGGAACAACACTGTACTCAGTCATTAATACATTGCATGACGGTGGTAATCCCACCACCTTCGCACGCATGCAATTAATCCTTGCCTCTTTGAGCGCTGAATGTTGTTAAGCCCTATCGTTTTTCGACCCTGTGCATTATTTTGTTCAGTTCAAACCCCACCATGCACAGAATCCATGGCTCCTGTCGTAAGGGCCAAGCCCAATGGGTGTCAAGCACCGCTGATGTTTGATGGTGCATTCAACGACCTGGAAAATCTCGAGTGGCTCGCTTTCATTAGAAAATTCAATGGTTATAACCTCACTGTGGCTCGGCATTTTGCGTTATCATTCGATGGCTGCCGAGCCAAAGTTGGAGATGTCCAGCTTGAAATCACTGAATAGTTTCTCAGCTCGACAACCAGCCTGCCTGTTACGGGACAGAAGTGGTCCAAAAGTTGCAAGGTACATGATGTCCCGTGGACACTGTTATTTTAGTCTCGAATAGTGAACTCCTGCAACAGAGGTATGCCTGCAAAAATGTTGAAACCACGCTGGTATGATCTCCTGATGATAATCAAGCAATTCACTACTTGTGAGGGCAGGTACGGGTTCATTTTCTTATTTCACCTTCGTCTATTGATGGTTTTTATGGGTTTCGAACTTAGTATGCCGCACTATCTGCATAGAAGTTTGTTCAAAATGGCTGAAAGGTACAAGCGTAGCCAGGCTGACACCAGCCTCTTCCATTTGGGGTTGATTAAAATGATATTGGTTTATGAATTGGGGTTATGTCGTGATTCTTGGGATAATTTTCTCAGTCGTAATGGCTTCGAAGAATCGAACCCTCCACAGGTTGATAAGCCCATGGTGACCGAAACCCATCCTATTCCCCCTGTGCCTTACAGTGTTTTACTACCCAAACCTAAACCCGACTCACCTATGAATTTTCCTATGGCTGTGACTAAATAGGTTGAAACTGATAAACCCACGACCAAACAACCTAAAACTAAAACTAATGCTAATTCTAGAGGCAAGAAAAATGCAAGGTTAATCTCTCGCATGGCGAGGAATAAACCCAAACCCCCTGCCAAATCAGAGCCTATCGTGGTCAGTGAAGACTCTGATTCAGTGATTGAACATTTTCTTGCCGAAGAGTATCCTTACTCAGAGGGCTTGTATGGAAAACCTCCTTATGACTTTGTCAATATTTTACCTCCTTGTCTGCGGGATAACCCTGACTTCCCTGGTATTGAACCACCCCATGGAACCCTCGGTGAATCGTCGAAACCCTCGACTGCTCAACCTGTTGCCCCACCTTGCGAT
>JZKD02S2034010.1:0-13493 GCA_000966675.3 Picea glauca | reverse complement strand
TTCAAATTATAACACTAAAATTTAAAATAATAAAAAAAGAAATTTAATTATTCGGAATGAAAATTTAATTATTAAATAAAAAACATTATCTGGCAGCCTTTAAGGTCGAGCTCGGCATGAGGCCCACGTGCCCGGCCTCCAGCTCCCAGTATCAAACACCTAAGTAACCTCTCTGCCACGCCAAATTCGACGAATTTAATTGCAAAATTTTGAATACCTGCCTACGTTTGCGTAGTTTTATAGGCAAATCGAATGTGTAGGGGTTCAATTCCTCCATAATACACAGGCGTTGGTTATTTTGTTTTTTCTGAGTGATTTCGTGGGAGCCATTGACAACTATTTTGAACAGTGAATGCAAGTTTCATTATTTGACTGAAGCCGAAGAATATAGAAGAAAACTTGTAGGCATTCAATCAACGTAGTGAAGATATAAATTGGAGCGACCAAAAGTAACATCCTCCTCTTCATCACATCATGTCATAGCACCTGGGCAAGGAATGCTTTCTAGATGGAGCAGGGCGATTTCTTTGTGCCCAATGGCTGGATTAGGGGAAAGGTTAAGTAGGAACAAATTGCCATTTCCACTGTGTTTCCACGATACCTCGCCCCAACCACCTCGCTCGCCCTTCAGGTTTTTCTGTTCTGTTTTTGCGTCTCTTTATAGAATGGAGTTGAATTGGGTTTGTGTTAAACTATAACAGTTCAATGGTGAAGTCAATGTTTATAGTTGGAACTCTCCAAATTTTGTAGGCCTTCATGCCAGTTCCTGCACATTTTTCAGAGGTGGAAAATACTTATTATGTATGAGAACATTGAGGGTAAGTAGACGAGAGCAGAGAGGAGGGGTTAGAGTGACAGCTATGTTTGGATTGGGTGTACCAGAGCTTGCTGTGATAGCAGGAGTGGCAGCCCTCATATTTGGGCCAAAGAAGCTCCCAGAAATTGGAAAAATCCTTGGCAAAACCGTGAAGAGCTTTCAAGAGGTTCCTATTCCTATTTATCTCCTCTTTTCTTATTTATTTATTTTTTTTTTTTAGAGCGATTTACCACAGTTAGGGTTTCTCCAAAACTGTGCAGAACACACAGTTAGGGTGTGTGTGATTGAGATCGGAAATAGAGGTCCTTTGGCATTGTTTGAGACGCGGACTTTCACTTTGCAATGATAAGGATATATTAATTGGCAATGATAAGGATATGCTCTATCTGCCATATGATAAATAAAAATATATCCTTCAATATCCATTGAAGGATATTGATGGTGATTTCTGGTGTTGTGATTTACAGCCTTAAGTTATATCTATGAGGTGAAGGAACGAGGAGGGTGAAAAACCAACTAGGTGGTTCATGGGAGAATCCAACTGACCGGGATCTTAGATTACATTGGTTCTTAGATCACAATTGAGGGAGGGGAAGCTTTAGCTGGAGAAATATACAAACTGGAATTCTTTGCGGGGCCAAATTATCCTTGAAGAATACCTCTAATCCAGAGTGAACCTCAAAAAAAAAAAGGGAATAAAGCGTTATTTCTCATTTCAGTTCTAGTACTCAATAATTTATTTATTAAAATGGGTGTATAATTAGGGCTTTATTTTATCTTTCCGTTATTTCTCATTTCAGTTCTAGTACTCAACCCTGAACCCAAAAAGTACATTGATGTCTATTGCTTTGTGAGTACCCCTGATAAATGAAAGTTGTGTGGATACTTATCCTCCAACAGTCGTGTAATTTCATTTCATGACTGTGTTAACCTCTATTTACTTAATCTCCAAGAAAAATATTATGTGGTACTGTGCCAATCCTGAGAAGAGCCACTGTAATCTGTACTAACTTTCCAGCTTTCTAGTCAAACCTCTATGCGGCCAGGGCTTGTTAATTAGTTACTATATTATGCAAAAGGAAATTTTTTGGTTATTATTATTAATATTTTCTTTGTATTATGTGAAGGAAAATTTTCTGTTGATTATTATTATTAATATTTTCTTGTGCAGCTTGTGCAAATGCATTAAACACCCCAAGGAGTGGGTAGCTTGTGCAGCCCATTTGAAATGTTAATCTGCAGTTGGGTGTTTACTATGGGTTAGTTATTATAATTTTATTATTATTGTAATTTTGAAAGGATAGCATGAAAGCTTGACTACAATTTTGATATATATATATGAAACACTGAGGGAGCAGCATATGACAATTAGCCTCTTTTTCCATGGGTAACAGTAGCTTGTTTTACTTCAGTAATTTCGTATTGCATTTATATATATATATTTAAAGTTTCTATGTTTTGTGTGCAGGCTAAGCGTGGCCAGAGTTTTTCTCAAAAGAATGCACAAATAAAAACTACCCCTTATTTAGGCCCTCGATTCCAGATTTGAACCAGGGCTCTGATACCAAATGTAATGGCTGGATTTACATTTTACATCAATTTATTTTGATAAACAAACTAATTTGATAACACAGTAATGAAATAACACTAACTTCCGTAACATTCAAGAATTTTTATTAATTTAACTCATTTGTATGCAATTTCATCAATATAATAAGATTTAATAACAAATTAATTCAAAACAATGCATAACTCTTACCTGAACCTAATGCTACTATTTGCTCGCCGCTTGCTTCCTTCCCGCTCCTTTAGAACACTACCCAAAACCGACCTCCCTGCCGACTAGTTAGCTCCTATCCCTAGGATATCAACAGATATCCTAGCCTTCCGTGCCCAAAACCCCCAGCAAACCCCCGATGCACTGTGTCAATTCCAATCCAAATTTCACTCTGCCAATTCCCCGCTCCAAAATTCATCCCCAACTCCCGTAGCATAATCCTCCCCCCAAACTCCTTTCTCCGCCCTTATCCCTCCTTCACTGACTTCCCTTCATTTACTCCCTTACCTAATATCTTATCCCATTATTAAATATCTTATCCCATTATTAAATATCTTATCCCATTTATTAAATGCTTCCATTTTCAGGAACGTAACTTAAATTAATAATATATTTTATTATCCACCTTTATTTATTTACCATATTGATTAATGAGTTAATAATACTTAAATTAATCATAATCAAGAATATCTAATTAATAACAAATAATTAGTTAAGGTTATTTTAATAAATAAATATAGTTTAGCTAATCTTTTAGGATTACATTATTAAATTAATTATAATTTATAATCAAGGGTCGTTACACTTTCCTCACGATCAATTATAAATCCCAGAGGTTTTTCACCTAGGACATTCATGAATTCAAATTCAGGCTTCATCTGCGAGTTCTCCCATAGGTCAAGGTCGATTGAATTCCCCATATTGGGCATCTTCTCGATACACTGCGTGCAAGACAGATACCGATCACGCTATGGTGACCTCTCAGAACATGAATAAGGGCACACGTAGTGGAAGGATCACTAGACCTGAGCCTCATATCGATTGGGATTCATTTTTGCTCAGAACGGTTCTCCCCAAAGGTGAAAGGGATATTTTCCCTTCACCTATGGGAACGATGACATCACACCGCTCAGGACTTAGAAAGGAAGAAACTGTGCAGGAAAGAAAAATGGTGGAAACCTTTTCTCCTCAACAGCGGATACATTTGCGAAGAGGTAGACCAAGTAAGAACAAGGAAGTTGTGGAAACTAAACTTTCAGATGAGCCGCACATACAATCAATCGCTGGAAAATTACTTATGTGCATCGTCCGCCTGGAGCCTTTGGAAAGTACCAGCTGAGAAAGCAAGAGTAGGACGAGGAGGATGGATGCCTCGGGCTCAAATTATCAAGAGACAGCTCAGCAACTGAAACAAGAAAAGCTATCCATCACTGAACTGTACCAAGAAAACAAAAAACTGAGGCAACAGCTGGTGACGAAGATCACAGAAGCATCAGTAGCACAAGGTCGTGAGGGGAATGTGATGCTAAAAAGACAACTCTGAGAGGCATAGGACATGATTGTATAGTTGTGTGAAGCACAATGGCTATTGGAAGAGAGGAATTACAAACACTCTAGGGAATGCGAAGTAGTCGAAGAGATATCCTGCGCAGTTCTCACTAGGGAGCATAAAAAACAAGACTAGCCGAGTTCTTTCTTGTATTCGCTAACAGAAGACAAATCTTAGAAATTTTGAAGCAAACGTCACCCAAGGCATTTTACCATTTTAGTAATGGTTGTGACTGTCTACATCCACTTTCACGCACACTTCCCCAAAACAAATGAACATGCGGTAGAAAATCAAAGTTGTTATAGCAAATAGAGGGACTCTGACAAATGCTTATCTACCCAAATACCCTATCGAAAAACCAAATCTCCATGACGAATTATAACGATTTTGATGTAGCCGAATGGATCTTTGTCTATTTTTGGAAAAAATCATATGAAGAGTTTTGTAATGTAGAACAGTCGATTCCTTATTTTGTAGAGATAGCAGTTAGAAGAATAAGGTAGCCCAAGTGGCGCCCTCATTTATATATTTAATCTTTTCGATGTAAGCCAGGTTGGTTGGAAAAATTGGTACAGATAGTAGCTATTGTATTTAATTTGAGTTCGACTGAAACTTAATGCAAAAGTCTTGTAACTTTGATGAAAATATTCTAATTGTAGCAGTTGGATGTATTGTTTTCCCTTTCTTGTGTATGTGCTTCCTGTTATCTTTTTCCATATCTTTTTCTGTCTACTTCGGAATGAATTTTCAAACCTGTGGATTCATTGTGCAGCGCCCCTTGTTCGCACCACTTAGACAAAATCTTTTCCTCTAAAATTTAACTCTAAATTCACATGTAGCGGTGCTCCGAGTTACTTCCTGTAATTACTTTCCGCCACACATTACTCTTTTGCACTGAATATTGTTGCTCGTTTAGCCTTTATCCTCTCAAAGTTCAATCACTGAGTCATTTGTTTATGTCGTTTCCTCTAATCTACTCCATAGCCCAAAGTCTTAATTCCTTGCACCAATATATCTAGGACCCATTATATCAAAGGTGTTAAATCTAGCCATTGTTTTAAGAGCCATATCCCATGCAAAGATCGTGCCTCTCAAGAGATCCCTCTCTAGATCCAAAAGGCTAGTTTTGGGTCTCAAAGTTGGTTGAAAAAGTTACCTTCGTCGTCTGATTATCAGCTAAACAGATTTACAGAGTGTTAACAGTGAGGATGAATGAGATCAAGTTCTAGATAAATAAAGTAATTCCAACTGCAAATTAAAATTGGGGTTCTAGGTACAACAAATGGCATGAAATGAATAGGTAATGTTATGTCAAGGTTCCATCAACAAAGTTCATGATTCTACATATGGCATATTGGTTGGAAAGGAAAATACTTGGATGATGAAAACTTTGAATGTTCGGATTCCAAATGCTAGAGTCAACAATAATAAAAACAAATATGTAAGAATATGGTCAAGATCAATAAGATTAAGGATTTCCCATAGTTGTGTTTTTCAAGGCTAAAGTAGAGAGACAAAGAAAACTGGGGTTTCCCAAGGAAAACTTGAGGTTTCCATGGTTGTGAAAGGAGTTCCAATGCTACTACAACATGCACAAAAAATGAGGTTTATTTCTTGTGTTTCCTTTTTCTTCTTCCACCTAGGTATTTGCATACTCTGATATTGGAAATAATTAAACCCAACATTAGAATTAACTCTATATATTCAAGGTAAATATATTTCCAAGAGAAGATTCAAAGAAATAAATGCATAGGCATAAAACTTTAAAATAAGTATGTCTCTCTTATCCAAAACAATCATTCCTTGTTTAATGATACAATTAAATTTCAAATCTAGGTGTGAGAAATGGAAGTGGTTTAGTTATAAAACATTTAAATGTAAACCACTTCCATGTAGGACTGATATTAACAGCTAAGTGATGGAAATATGAATCCAAAAATATAAAATGAGAAAAAACTTGTGGCACTATAATCTACTTTCGAATTCATTTCCCCAAGCTCTTAAGAAATTTTATGAACATAGGGTAATGAGGCTTCAACATGATTCATAGGTCATTCTCCTGAGAAAATGGATTCACATTCTAGTGCTTTGTTTATTCACAAGTCTGGATTATCATTACTAAATGTTAGGAGCATTAAGTAGAGAGAAAGTAAAGGAAAAAATGGAGAGAATAAATCACCCTACTTAGTCACTCATATCCAAAACAAACATGTGTGAATACCACGAATGCATTCAGGAAACAAGAAGATGCAATGTGACTATATGTTATTTTATTAAGGTTGACTATTTATTTCTCAATGATGCAGTGAGATGACATTTCAAGCCAATGCATAAGAAATAAACAAGCCCTCAAAATAAAATATCCTCCAAGGAAAAATATAGAGCATTAAAATATGCAATCAAATAGGATCAATGATCAGTTACTAAAATAACATTTAACCCTTTAAGAGGACAACTTTCCAAATTCCCTACAAAATGAGAAATGAGCAGAAGGATGAAATCGAAAGTGAAAGCATAAGAATGTGCAAGAAGATGATTATATTGTAGTTGGAAATTCACATAAGATAAATATTTAATCTTCCTACACCATATTCTCATGGCATCAGTGATAATGATAGAATGATCAAACCTTAAATTAAAAGGGCCAACTAATATCATAAGTAACTCTAAGAGCCTCAATGGAATGCTACCCAAGTTTTCTAGGCAAGGAGCAATGATGCATTATAGAGGTCATCCTAGGCTACTCAGACTTGACCATAGGATGCATTAATATCGTGATCACGTTGTGATACCAACCTTCAATTGCCTTTCCCCAACCATATCATGTATTTATATCTTCTTGTTTTGACTCAACTGCGACAAATATATGATATTCTTTGAACACCGCTTCAGACCAAAGTACAAGATAAAGCATGAAGTCATAATAGCAAAAGAGAAGTTAAATTTCAATCAAACATTAGCTCAGAAGATTAAATAAACATAATCAATGGGTAAAATCGTTTCAAAATAGTATTTACAAGGAGCATTGAACAAATTCAAAAATGTACAATAACAAAGAGATCTTGAGCAGTGAAAACCTCCTCAAATATAATAAATGATTAAACATCCAAACCCCTAACTCCCTAGGTTGTCAAAGAATATAAAATAGGTTCAAAGTAGTAGTAGATTAGGAATTAGGGATAAAACATTTGGTGGGGGGGGGGGGGGGGTTTCCTTTTGTTGATATAACAAAAATAAAATGGGGGGTGTTGTAGCCACAATAGTACCCCAAACCTAATAATTAATTATTGTTCCAGAAACAGAAATACTACCTTTTAATTAACTCGAGTGAGGGGAACGGCTTCAAACCATTAGGTGATATAATCTATTATTGTTAATATGTATTTGTGTTGTTTTCATGAGTGTGGGTTAATTTCTCCTATAACATATATTCCCCATTGTTCAAAAGGTCTAGAAATGGTTATTAGTTGCAATGGGATAGATTCCTTATTTTCCTTCCCCACACATAATTCACAAATATTACATTTTCTAACATATGCATGAGAATCCCTAAATAAAATTGGCCAATAATATCCTTCCCTCATAATCTTATGGGATGTAGCTTCTCCTGCAAAATGACAACCAATTGGACCATCGTGAATATATTTCAATACCTTTTATGCATCATCACTCTCTAAGAATCATAACAATACTCCATCATAGTTTTTCGAAATAAAACAGATTTTATCAAATGATAGTGGGAAAATTTCAATCATAGTGCCCTTTTTTATTTAGAATTCAAATGATTCGAGAACGTACCATGTTATAGGAAATAATAAAGGTCATAGTACCAAGAGTCATTATTGATTGGAACAAAAAATATTTCATGAGAACACACAAATAGCTCGTTTACCCATCTAGACTCACCTAGATCTATGGAGTCTTGAGATTCGGCATCCAACTTACACAATCCTTAACCCCTCACTATATTGGCAAGTTTTACTTGAATATAAAACTCTTGGATAACATATGTATAATTTCCCCTATGTTCTCATAGCTCCTATTGTATAAAAAGTGTTTTTACATTAGCATGAGGCACTACGACTTTAGTACAATTTTTACAAATATATGATATAAAGTGATTAACACCTAAAGAATGAAAAATAGCACCTAACCAAAGTTTTTAGAAGCATAGGATACAAACATAAGGACATTAAGAATGCCATAAACAGGGCCATGGAGAGAGAAGGTAGTGATACTTGACCCACAAACAACCATAACTCTAGTAAGATATCTTATTTACCTTACATTCAAGGCATCATTGATAAAATTGCCAAGGTACTAAGAAGAAAAGCAACCAAATCATCTTTCAAGCCAGTGGAAACCATGAAATAGAAAATGAGATCCATGAAAGGAAAACATGACCCTCGTAAGTAAAAAGGAGTTTACAAGGTGTATTGCTCTTATGGGAAATGTTACATCGATGATATTGGGTGTTCTCTTCAATTTAGGATTAAGGATCATAGTGTCGATATCAGGAATGAGCACACCCACAACTTATCTCTTGCTAAACATTCCCTAACTTCCAAGCACCAGGTTCTCTTAAAGGACACCAAATTGTTTTCCAGAGAAGACCAATATTTTAAACAATGTATTAGAGAAGCAAGAGATTCTGAGACACCCCAACAAACTTAATAGAGATGGAGGTCTGGATATTAGCAAGAAATAGCTCCCTCTTATCCACCTCGGTTGAACCAAGTAAATATAAAATCCTTCCTTGGGGTTTTCTTCTTAGTGTATGCATGTATTTCCTCTACATTGTGGTCAACCTATTGTTGGTTTCTCTGCTATTATTATTAATTTTGATCCATTGGCTCTCTATCACTTGATTTATTGTCCTGAAGATGGATATGTCTATTGGATATGAAACGTCAACAAATAACACTATCGTTGTGGATTTCTTTATCAATCATGAAAGCCTTGTATACATTGAAGGAATGTTTTTTCAATGGTGGGATAGTTTATTTGTACTCCTTCTAAGTTGGTACTCATGAAAGAAATAACATCTTCATTGTTATCATCATCATTTTGAGTAAGAATGTTTGCCAAATATTGGTCAAAGGAAAAGGTGTAAAGGAAGAAATCCTTGTTGAAATCAACACTATGTAAAATAGGGGCTTGAGAGATAGAAATATTTTCTTTCTCAAAGACTTCCTTTTATTTTTTGTTCCATTTAAATTCAGCGTCTTTACAAATCATTTTTTGCAAGGGTTTAATTTTTTCAACAAAATCATGTATGAACTTCCTAACAAAGTTGATCTTCCCAAAGAAGGAGTGCATGGTTTTCTTATTGTGTGGGAAAGGTAGCTGAGAAATTACTCTTAACTTATTTGTATCAATAGTTATGACATCCTTTGATATAATGTGACCTAAAAAATTTCCTTCAATTACACCAAAAATGGTCTTCTTTGGGTTAAGGTAAATTTTGTATTTTCTACATCTTTCAAAAATCTTAGTGAGATGAGAAATTTGAATTGATCTATTTTTGGAATATATTGTTACATCATCTAGATATACCATGACACATTTGTTTATAATCCCCCTAAAATAAACATCCATGTCTCGTTGAAATGTGGTAGTTGCGTTAATTAAGCCAAAGTGAATGCATTTGTATGCAAAGGTACCCCACTAGTACGAAAAATGGTTTTCCAATTGACCCTCTTTTGAAACTAAAACTTGATTATATCCTGAGAAACCATATATAAATGAGAACAACTTAGATTTGGAGACACTTTGAAGAATCTATTTCATTAGAGGGATGGGATAATTATCCTTTTTAGAGTCTTTATTCAAATTCTGAAAAATCCACACAAAGACGAATCTCACGTGTCTTTTTATTTACTAGCACCAGGTTTGCCACCCATGCAAAATGCCTTACTTGGAAAATGATTTTGGCATATAACAATTTATTAAGTTTTTTTTTGCATCAGGGGCTCAAGTGAAGGGTGGAACTTGCATTTTTGTGTTGAAATGGTTTGAAATCATTCTTGAGGGGTATCATGTGTTGTAAGATTATAGTATCATAAGTTTTAAGATCTTGACAAGACCATGCAAAAATTTCTTGGTATTCTTTGAAGATATTAATATAGGCTCTCCTTTTGTCTATATATATTGACTTGTCAATACTGATTTTCCTGGGGTTTTGAATGATTCCTAGATTTATCACTTCATAGCCTAAATTTGAGCTACTTGTTTTTACATTTAACGGGCCTTTAAAGTTATCTCGCAGGTAAAATAGATTCTCAATATTGATTACCCCTTTGGGAATGGTATGTAATTTAGGTCTCCCAATTGTTGTATTATATTTATCTTTTGAACCCTCTAACTCTTTTTCATTTATAACTCTTTGAAATTTTCATCATCAATGGCAAGATATCTAAAAGTTTCTTCATTAATCAGAAATTATATTATTTGCTTATCCCCTTCAAACACCCTCCGATTGGTGAAATTATTAGGGATAGAAGGTTTATATAGAAGCTCAATGGAAATTCTAGTGGCTTTATGCTTTTCTAATGGGGATAATTGAGAGGGTATTGTGGCCAATGAATGAGATAATATGTTTTGAGACTATGGGATGGCAGTGATATTGAAAGAAAGAAAATTATCTAATAGCATATCGACCTCTTTTTGATAGTTCCTGAGGAGTGGTGAGTTGCAATGTGTGGTATTTATAATCTGAATTACTATGATTTCATAATCTCCCAAAAGTTTGAGTTGTTTGATATTCAAATCGATTACTTTTTTCAGACCTTGAACTAGAGCTTCATATTCTTCAGTATTTTTCATGCACTCAAATTCAAACCTAAATGATAGGAAACTATGTTTAACATTTGGGTCTACGAAAACACACCCATATCCTTCCCCTTCTTGAGGCTTAGATCCATAAAATAAGAGTGTCTGAATATCAGATACAACATTTTGTACTATTTTTCCTTTTTGAATTTTTTCAACTTCTAATTCTTTTAGATTTTCTTCTAAAACACTAGTATAATATACATCAGGGCTATTTCATATTTCTAATCAAATTCCATCCTTATACAGAAATAATTCCAACTTCTATGTAACTAATATTTCATATGTCATCACTGTGAAATTTCCAAAGTATTAATCAACTGAGTAATTCCATAGGATAGAGAATTCATATGAGGATGGTTCATTTTTTTCCTCCAAATCAGTCAGAGTATGTTTCAAATATTTTTCTCTATTAATCCTAATCTTTTTAGGCTATCCATTCCAAGGTAACCAAAAGTGAAACCAATTTGAGGGAAAATATCCTTGGATTTTATGTGACCAGTCTCAACTAATAAAAAACCATCGGCCTCAGGGATGTCTACAACAACAATGTTAATGACTTAATGAATATTTGGATTCAAAGCAATCCTAATCATAATATCCTTCAGTTCACAATGGCATTTACGTATGATCTATCTAACATAATGATATGGATAAAACTCTTAGTGGGCGTAGCATTCAATTTTTTGCAGGCATAGTAAGGCATGACATTTGAGGATGCTCCAAAGTCTACCAAATAGTTGTGCAAGTTACGGTTGAAAATCTTAAAAGTTATCAAGAAAGGAGGGGTTGTTGGCTTAGATTTCTTCTCCCTTGATTCTATGTTTACTACTAACTTTTGAGGATCATCTAAACTAGATCTACATATGGTTTGGATAGGTTTTATCATTTGACCCTTTTCTTCCTTCAACGCTGTGAGAAAAAGAGTTTTCTATTGAGAGATTTTGCAGAGATCCGTCACCAAAATATTTGCTTTAATTTTCTTCACATCTTCAAATACATTGTATTCAATATGCTTTGACTCTTTATCTACAAATTTTGGCATAGTGACAAATGAAGGAGTGAGTTTAACTATAGGTATAGATCTCTATGGTTTGTTACGGGTCTGAGACATAGTGGGATGGGACTGGGATATGTGGCCTTTTCCTGGTCTAGACAACAAGGCTTTCATCTATTGCATCATCTTCTTTTGTCATGTTTACCCTAGGCATTATGTCCCATAAGACCATGGCTACTTCTCTGAGATGTTGAGAATATTATTTTTTTTAATCTCCTAGTGCTTTGTCATTGGCTTGATCCAATAGAGCACATATATCTAGAAAATGGTTTTCCATTAATTCCATAGCATCTATCCATTATGGGTAGGTTTTCTTAGAGTGGTTGGCTTGATAATAATTGCATAAATTATTTGAAGCTACTTCTCCTAAATCAATATTCAAGTTATATGGGGGAGGTTTGATAGCCTTAAATGGAGTAGGTCTCTTAAATAAATGTATGTAAGATATTTGAGTAGATAAAACTTCATCTACATTCCTATTCATGTTCATTATCTCATTAGAGAGTTTTTTTATCATCCTTCGTAAACTCTCCATATCAGTTGTATTTTTTTCACTGTTTTCAAGAGATTTCTTATCTTGTGGTCTTGACAGCAAAATGCCTCCTTTGGGTTTTGTTGTTTTCTTTATTCCTAATGAAATATACCACTCCTTACATCCTTTCATTTGAAATTCTATTGTTTTAGACTCCTCAAAATTAGTAGCCAAGGTACCCTTATTATCCCTTTTGACAAACATAGAGATAGTTGTTGGAAGGGAATTAGCATAAAACACAATCAATAATTCTTGAGAAGGGATTGTTTCATGTTGAAACTTATTCAGGATTGTAGTGACATGTTGATTGAAATCCTTCACCTTTTCATTGGGTCTTATGCTAGCAGCGAACAACTCATTCATTAGTTCCCTAGTGGTGGTTTCTTCACTGAATTTATCTAAAATATCCTTTTGGAACTTAGTACAATTGGTTATGGATTCAACAGGTAGATTAAAATATCAAGTAGAGGCTGATTTATCAAAGGTATAAGGGGAAAATATAGTAGACCATGTCTTCATGTTGGACATTCATCAACCTAATAGTGAGAATAAGTAAATTTCATCCTGAATAGGGACTATATCTAGGTGCTTGGGTAAGTTGTGGAGCATAATAGATAATGTCAAAGAATCCCTAGCTAACCAAGGTAAATTGTTATTATTGTCATTGTGCTCCATGTTATCAGAGTCTTGGTATAAAGCCTCTGATTTTAGTTTTGATTCTTCCTCCTCGGGTTCTAATTATCCCTAATTATCATAATAATCACTTGATGGAGGAGTTGTTGCAAGGATAACAGGGGTATTGGTAATTAGGGAAATGATCAATATATTGAAAGGTTATGTCCACTAGGTCTTCAATCATGTGCACTAATGTATGTTTTGATGTGGAAACTATGGCGCTGACAATATGTTAAGAACCAAATATCAATATAGCATAGAAAAACCTCAGAATAAGTACTCAACGCATTGAAAAAGAGAGAAATTCAGATAATAAGCCTCTTTGAGAGGGAAACCTCCTTGTGCCCACATAAATGTAAAATTACAAGATGATTCAAAATGAAAATGTCTCCTTGGTATATATAGGAGACTAGGAGGTATAATTACAACTAATGGAATAAAGCCAACATAAATAAAATAACATTACTAATGTAA
>JZKD02S2033977.1:44956-55627 GCA_000966675.3 Picea glauca | reverse complement strand
CAGAGAGGGGGGGCAGAGAGAGAGTGAGAGGAGGGGAGGGATAGAGAGGGAAGGGAGGTAGAGAGAGGTAAATAGAGAAAGGGTGGAGAGTGAGGGAGAGAGAGGGAGGATGATTCAAAGTGTGGAGGAGAGAGGAGTAGATGTAGGGGAGAGAGATAAAGAGAGAGAGTGGATAACGTCAAATAAGAAATAGGTTATAGGAGAGTGGGCACGCTCTTAGGAACACGTGCACATTCCTATATCGTGTGCATGCTCTTAGGAATGCATACACTCTCTTAAGAACGTGTGCACGTTCTTTTATTTCAAATTTTTTTTTTCTGGATTGACAACGTGTGTGCTAACTTAGTTGCCTCAGATTTAGGTTCGGGATGGAAAACCTAGTGGTTCGGTTTGCAAATTGATTAAAAAACTCCATTTTTGTAAATACATCTCTATATCTCTATTTTTTACGTTATTTTTCTATAGGCTACAAAATTCAGTTGTTGACGAAACTACAGACATAGATAGAGTCGACTATGCATATTTCAAATATATAGTTTTTTTTTATTAATATTGTTTGCTATTTTTATTTATTTTTTTCTTCGCATATATCAAAATCCTAGAATACATACCTCTCTTATTTCATCTATAATGTTTTTCCAGCTTAACCATTTCTAGTATGAGTTATATGTTGCACTAGAGGAGACCAATATCTACAATCTAAAAATAAATAAAAAATCAAAGAGCATGCATGCAATTGATTAATATGTTGTCTAGTCACCTTTCAAAGAGCACACATCAAGATGCAAGAACCATGAAGACCATCCATCAATTTTTTTTTAAATCACAATCTTTGTTTATGTGTCAATCATAGTTTTCTTTAAGTCAATAATTTTCATCTTGCATATGTTCACAACACTCTACTTTGTACACATCTCTTGAATGGGAGCTAGGTGACACTTGCAACATGGCATGGCTTTAAGGAGAAATGACAAAAAACATTACATGGTAGATTGAAACATCATAATGGAATCATTCAAATAAACAATAATATAGCCAAATCAAATAGAATAGATATTCTAAGAAGACCATATTAATAAGACAATTTTTTTAATGGTTTTGTGGTAAAACAAAAATAGTAAGGTCAACATTATAAGAGGAGGTCTCGAGGTCAAGTCACCAAGATTCACGCCTCTATGTATGTGGATCTCACTCTATGTCCCTGCTAAGTTAGTGTACAATAGTCTATGTGGCCCAATTTACATTGTGTACAATCCTTGAAATGAGGAAAAATACTAAAGAGTTTTGAGAAGATGTAGTTTCCAAGAAAAAAATGTTATAATAAAAACATTCTTAGGATTTAAAATGGATTTCTTAGGAAAGTGTTTGGATCCACTTGTAAAATCCATGAAAACCATCCACCATTTCTTTTATTTGAATCACTTTTTACTTTGTACAAATCTTTTGAATGGTAACTAGGTGACACTTGTAACATGACATAGCTTTAAAGAAAAACAACAACAAAAATTACACGATACATTTGAACACCATAACGTCATGTAATCATTTAAATAAAAAATAATATAACATATACAAAATGAATAAAACATTCCCTATTATAATTAAGAGCTACAAGTTAAAAAAAAAACTTGTTTTAATTTTGTGATAAAACACAAATCAAAAACTCAAAATTATAAAATAAAAAAAAACAAAAAAACCTTTAAACCAACCATATAATTTGTACTTGAGATATTATAAATTATGTACCTTCTCCATTGCAATAAAATGTAAATAGTGAATCTGGAGTGTTTTTAATTAAATCTATTTAATCATCTCAATTTGAATCCTTTTACAAAAACATTTTGACGTTTCTTCTTTTACCACCATGTAACATTTAATCATCTCAATTTTAATCCTTTTACAAAAACATTTTGACGTTTCTTCTTTTACTACCATGTAACAACAAAATAAAAACTTTTTTTTAATGTGAAGGATTGAATCTAATTTCATTTTCTTTTTTACTCTACAAATTAAAAACATTTTTTCTTTCGACCAAGATAACTCCCGGGAAATAAAATATGCAATAGAAAAAGCACTTTCGAAAGAAGTCCAAATACATTTGACGCATATTCAACAAATTCGAAGGATGCGTCTTATGCATACTAGGGTAGATTTCAACTTGTTTGAAATTAATTAATAAACTAATAATATTATATTTATATTATATTGTGTTTTGACTCCGTCATCAAATAACTCATATTCGTTGCAACTTGGGTTAGTATTTAACTATTAGATTCCTTGAAACTTTCACTTTTTTTTCATGTTATAGATAGTAACTATTTTTTTGTCATGTCATAGATGGCACTTTTTTGTCATCTCACTTTAATTATTTATTTATTAGATTCCTTGCAACTTTCACTATTTTGTCATGTCATGGATGACACTTTTTTGTCATTAGATTCCCTTCTTTTCAGTGATCGTTGTCGACTTCGATGGCACTTTTTTGTCATTAGATTCTAGGATTTTCATCAACGATTATGGCATGTATGACAAGTGAAGTGAAGTGAAGGTTCGGGCAAGGCAAGACTAAATTTAATTGAGGTGAAACTCATGAAGCAATTTAACTGAAAATTTTGCAAGCTTAAAGTTTAGTGATGAATGAACATAAAGAAGGTGGTCTTACATTCAAAGGTGGTCCCAGAGCATTGTTGGAAGCAGAACAACAAATAATAACCAAATTTCACTGTAATAAAACTTGTAAAAATGGTGGAGAACTAGAGTATAGATCAAACAACATGGTTTTCTCTTATAAAAACGTTGTCAAGAATCATGAATAATCAGGATTCTAAATTACAAAACTTGGTTGAGATATATCTTGAGCTCAAGGATTTTATGATAACTGTAAATATGTAAAGACCTTAAGCTTTGGACTCATGCTTTCTTTATATATCTAGCATATAATTCAATTTCTTACCATTTTAAGTCTCTAATTACAAGTTTAGTACCAACAATCCACATGAAAGTTGAGCTTAAACTCTATTGCCTCCTTTGTCTAGTTTAAACTGAGAAAGAAATGCTAACTATTCTAGGAATCTCTCGTAACTTAAAATCACAATTCAGAGAATTTCCATTTCTGAGATATTCATGTGTCGCTAAAGATTTACATGTGGGTGCTTTGAGATTTACATGCATATGGACAGAGTTCATTGTTTTTCTTGTGCTTCTGTATTTTGAAATTCTATCGCATTCAATCAGAAAGATGACTCACACTATAGAAGGAAATTTATGATGGTATCTGTACCTGAGAAGATGTGTCCCAATCCCACTGTGAATAGTTTAGATTTAATTATGTCGAGTGGTGAAAATTTAGTTAACACCACATAGAAACCTTAGGTGGTTTGTTAAATTGTGTTGAATTGATACTTTCATGGACATTCATGACCTTATTATTTGTAATCATTAATTTATTAAAATCTGATTGTGCCATGGATCCTTACACAAAATGGGAACTGTTTTATTTTAAGATAATGTTGAAATAGTTTTGAAAGTGGATGACATGAGTGGGCCTAATGGTTAAGAACATGTGTGACCTCTTATGTGAGTGACCCTAATGGTTAAGAACATGTGTTTCCTTCTAAAAGATCACAAGTTCAAATTCAAAGCGAGTAGGGTATGTATACCTCTGTTGACTTTACTAATTAAAAATATATTATTATTATTATTTTCACAACTAATGATATTAATTTGAAATTTACATGCTTAAGTACCATAAAAAAAGTTTAACTACTTTTTAACAATCAACAATGATATACTCTTATTATTTTTTCTAATTAAGTAAAAACAAGTTACGTAATAACATTTCATATGTAGAGCAACTTAAAAATTAATGTTGCCACCTTGTCTTGAATGAAGAAGACAAAGTTGAAAGTCGTAAACATAATTTGGAAGACAAAGTTGAAAGTCGTAAACATAATTTGGAAGCCATGAAATATGTGGCTAAATTATAATTCTATATAGTTTTTCTTCTTCATATTGAACCTTAAGTAAGCTTTTGTTACATTGTATACTGTCACGATTCTATAGTTTAAGTAAGCTTTTGTTACATTGTATACTGTCACGATTCTATAGTTTTATAGCAGTTTTTCTCCTTTATTTCAATGTTTTTTAACCTTTTTCCCTTATACTTTATAATTTCAAGGTCTCTCTCAACCTTTCTCATCCTTTTAACATTCATTGCTAAAGATACAATGATATTATCATAAGTCTTGTTATTGGAAGAGCACATAGTCATGTGAGTTTTTTTTAATGCTTCTACTTTGTCATTATTAAATTTTAAATGTAAATTATTATTTACCAAAACAAATGAAAATGAAAATGATAGCAAAGAAATTGTTTAATTGCTTTTTAAAAATGTTTTAATATATTAACTATATTTTTAAAATGTTTTGATATATTAATTAAGTATAACAAATATTATTATGTTGATACATGTTTTTAATATTGGAAAGTGCTAGATTATTCTTTTATTTAATTGAAAATATTGATCATGTGGAAAAGATTCGTGGATACCAGCATATTCTCCTCATCTCCACTACATAAATAGATGGGATTTTATAAGTTAACTCCCTTACAATTTCTGATTCATGCATTTATATTTACTATGACAAATAATTTTCCATTAATAGGTTTCACATTTATGTCATAGAATTATGAAAATTACCACTAGCAAATCCCCATCCTTTCCCCACTTGTTCCTCCAAACATCCTCCAATTACCTAATGTGGTTGTAAACTAATATGAAAGGGAGTGAGATAAATTGCAATTTAGGAGTGGGAAAATTACAAAAATTACACCTTGCTTAACAGATCTCTCCATTTGTTTAATTAATTGTCCAAGTTTTAATGAATGACTTGCAAGACATGAAAAAGAACCATCAACAATTTCATGGTCAGAATCACAAAATTGGTTGTTGCTAGACAGTTTTATGGCTCCATGCATGTAATATCTCTTCACCCCCTTCTCACTAACATGCAAATGAGTTCCTTAGAATTCAAATTCATTTCTTTTTATTGACACTTAAATGGGTTCCCCATAATTCACATCCATTTCTTTTATATTGTTACTTTGCATAGATGATTGTCGTTCCATCCTTTGTATTTCAAATTTATGAAAATAATGTCCACGTAGGGGAAACATCGAGTTTGAAGTATTTCATCGGTATGGTGGAAAAGTTATCTCAATGGTGTTAGGCCAGTGAAGGCTTTATCAAGCATTATGTTATTGCATTTTCATAGAAAGTGAAATTTAAGGCAATATTTTAACTGATATCTTTGTGTTGCATGAGCCAACCATGCTCAAATTGGATCACTTGTGCACTTCATTCAAAGAAGGTAAGTTTTTTTCAAGGAACATGGCCCTTTGTTAGAAATCAATAATCAAGACCACACAATGTACAACTAAATTGAATGGATGCAGTGTGTTTAATACTTTAGGAAAGTATCAATGAAACTTAAGTCAACTAAGATCAATTATGATTAGCCATAGTGAACCAAAATTGACCATATCAACAATAGTCAATTGTGGTTGGAACTAGAGAACCATATTCAACTACATTGAACCAAAGTTACTTAAATTCAACCATAATCTACTTATAGTCAACCAATCATAACATAACCCTTGATGAACGTTGCAATGCAATATAATCACTAAGAAACATTACAATTCAACCTAATTCAATCAAGATGAACATCACAATGCAAAAAAACCATCAAAGGAATTTCCAAATCAACATAACCCTTGTAGAATGTCACAATGCAATATAACCTTTCATCAACTTCACAATAGGATGCAACCATTAAGGAACATACCAATTTGGCACAAGCCAAACAAGATGAACATCGCAATGGGACATAACCATATTATGAGCCTCTTGTTTCTAAATGTGACATAATATTAAATTCAAATTCTTAATGTTGAAATGTGATATAATATTGTAGTCGCCCATAATGTTGCAATGTGACATTTTCTTGAAGTCAACCACTTAATGTTGCAATGTGACATAATTTTCAATTCAACTCCTAAACTAAAGTCAACCATATTCAACCATGTTCAACCCGAATCAACCGCGCTCAACCATAGTCACCATGGTCAACCATAGTCAACCAAATTTAACATGGTCAACCATATTCAATTTGACATAATTCAATGAATTTGAGTGTCACAATGTGACATAGGAATTGGGGAATGTCACAATTGAACCAAACCCTTGACGACCATCACAATGCAACAAAACCCTTGATGCATGTTTCCATGTGGCACAACCATGGAAGAATATAGTAATTCAACATAAGTCAACTAAGATGAACATAATTATTACAACATAACCATAGTCAATGATGGGTACCAATGGGAAAAAATAGTCAACATGGTCAGCCATAGTTAACGATGCACAACCATGGTCTACCAAAGTCAATCATATTTGACCAAAGTCAACCATGGTATACCATAGTGAAACATAATCGATCATGGTCAATTATAGTCAAATATAATGAACCATGGCCAACTAAAGACAATCATGTTTAACATACGTTAACCATGATAAACATTACAATACAAAATAACCATTGAGGAATGTCATAATCTAACCTAACCCTTGAGGAATATTGCATTGCAACATAACCATTGAGGAACATAGAAATTTGACATAATTCAACCAAGAAGAATGTCACAATGATGCATAACCATTGAGGAACATTGCAATCCAATATATCCATTCATGAATGTCACAATGCAACAAAACTATCAAAAACACTGCAATTTGACATAAGTCCACCAAGATGAATGTCACAATTTGATAGAACCATTAAAGAACATCACAAATGTCATGTACCCCTTTATGAATGTCACAATGCAACATAACCATTGAGTAACACAACAATTCCATATAATCCAACTAAGATGAATATCATAATGCATCACGACCATTCAAGAACATCATACTAAAACATAACCCTTAAGGAATGTCACAACGTGAAAAAACCATTTATGAAGATAGCAATGTGATGTAATCATTGAGGTATGTTGCAATTGAACATAATCCAATGAACATGTTGTTGTTTTTTTTAACATGTGCTTCATGACATCAGATATTGGTGCTTGCTACGTCCACGTAAAACCTCCCTGAAATCTTTGAGAGAACATGGGGTGGCCGAGCATTTTCCAAGAATTGGGGGCTCAACAACAAGAGCATCTTATAGACCCATTAAAGGGAAAAACATATAACTCCAAGGATTTGAACCTAGGTGGGGAGGGTAACAATCATTCCTCTCAACCACCCAAGCTACATCCAATAGACAATTTTTTTTAACTTTGGAATAGAGTCTGGGGAAACCCACCAAGAACTTCCCGTCATTTCAAGGATGGTACCTGGGATAAACCATATTTTGTAGAAATCTGAGGTTTTTTTGATATCTTGCTCATTTAAGAGCTCAACATGTCACTTGCAGAAATTGAACCTGGGTGGGGGGAAAACACCCCTCAGCACAAACCACTCGGGCTAAACCCAATTGAGAAGCCAGTGAACATGTATGTTGCACTGTGACATAATAATTGGGGAATGGCACAATCCAACATAACCCTTCATGAACATCGCAATGTGACATAACCTTTGATGGGCATTGCAATGCGATACAACCATTGATGAACACTGCAATTCAATATAATTCAACCAACATGAAAGTCACAATGAAACATTACAATAGTAAACCATGGTTAAACATATTAATACTGTGGATTCGCTGAACAATTATGAAACCTCTCACCAAATAAATCTTATTAGTCAGATTACTTCCCTGTACGGAAGGGAAATTATGGATGAAATTCCAGTTCTAGAAAAGCTCAAAGTTAAAATTCAGAGAAGAGCAACAAATTTAGAATTGTATTTATTACTACTTGTCTCATATTTTATCTTTGGCTTTGTGTACTAAAGATGGATCCTGGTATGGATCTAAAACAACGACAAAAAAATAATAATATTGTGGATTCTCCCAACGGTTATGAAAACAATTCTCACCACAGAAATATTATTAGACAAATTACTTCCCTGTACGGAAGAGAATTTCTGGATGAAATCTAAGTTCCAGAAAAGCTCAGTGTTAAAATTAAGAGAAGAGTAGCATATTTAGAATTTTATTTATTGATTCTCATCTCATATTTTCTCTTTGTCTTTGTGTCCTAATGTAATACCCCTAGGCTAAACCCTAATTGTAAATGTACATATAGGTTGGTGAGCCAGGATATTTTGGGCCAGAGTGCCATTGTAAATGTGTTTTGAGGCCATAGTGTCTATGTGGTTATTAGGTTGGAGAACCCATAATGATAAAAGGCTAGTGAGACTATCATTGTAATATGTAATCACACTCAAATTATTAATAAAATACATCACTGTTGCAGACCAACTAGAAAGAAATATTATGGGAGGATATAACTCCACCAGAAGAGAAAGGGGGCTAAGATTTTAGGAAGAGGGGTTATGTCAAAGGGATTAATACAAGGAAATATTAGATTAATATTTCCTAAAGTCTAAAGTTAAGAATATATTATATCCTAAGTTTCTCAAACTGGGGGGAATGTACCACAAGTGGAGCCCAAGGTTGTTCCCAACATGAAAACTGTCAAGTTGGGGACACACATACTTAAATTAAGAACTTAGTACATTTTGGGGATCATTCTCACATTATTCAAGGGTTCACTTTTGTCATCTATACTCTCCTTGTCATCCATCATTGGTAGTGTATTTTGGGAGCTAGGAGTTTATCGTAACCAGTAAAATTGGTTAATTTGAGGAGAAGAAGAAGGTTTTCAGGCCTGTGTGCATGTTGAAGAAACAAGTTGTTAGGTCTATGTTTATGCTGAAGAAGAAGGTTGTCAGGCCTGTTTGTATATTGATGAAGTGGATTGTCAAGCTCCTGAGAATTATCTCTAGGTGAGAGAACTATTGGGAAGTGTTCCCTGGATGCTCGAAAATAGTTACAGAGCTCTAAGACTTTATGTCTTTCCTGTTGTGGAAGCCTCGGAAGGGAAGTGGGGAAGTTGAAGGACTATTGAGTAGAGAAGGGGCACACTTCCTTGGGTGGGACATGATGCAGTAAATGAGAGGATGTAGGCTAGTTGCAGTATTTGGCACCTTAACCTAACTTTTATTAGGCTGGTTGGACGTTAGTCTGGCTTAGGAAGCCTTCCCTGGTGGAGTTTCTACCCTCATCTCGAGGGTGACCTGGTGCCAAGAGTTTATGAGAAGTAAATTCTATGGTTGGGAGGAATGTCTGAGGTCTGCACACAGTTGGTGATTCACAAAAAAGATAAGTGTATTTTATGTGCATATGTTTATTTATTTGTGGTTAATAATGTTATTTCTGTTAAGTTATATGTGTGTAAATTTATACAAGAATTTTATGATGTTAGATTGCCTTATTCTGTACATATGCATGAGTTATATGTTGGTTGCATTCCATAATTGCTACATATGCATAGTATGTTTTACTAAATAAATGGTATCAAAGGTGGAATTTTGGTGTAGCATGGACCAACTTGGCAGCTCGGGATGCTACATTATGGTATCCGAGAAAATTTCTAAGTTTGTCGGTAATGAGTTATGTTACACCTGAATATGGATCTTGATATGGATCTGAAACATCGACCAATGGATAATAATACTATGGATTCTCCCAACAATTCTAAAAACAAATCTTACCACATAAATCTTATTAGTTATATTACTTCATTGTATGGAAGGGAAATTATGGATGGAATTTGAGTTCTAGAAAAGCTTAGAGTTAAAATTCAAAGAAGAGAAACATATTTAGAATTGTATTTATTATTTCTCATCTCATATTTTCTATTTGGATTTGTGTCTTGAATATGGATCCGAAGCATAGAAAAATGAATAATAATACTATGGATTCTCCCAGCAGCTCTAAAAACAATTTTCACCACATAAATCTTATTAGTCATATTGCTTCCTTGTACGAAAGGGAACTTTTGGATGAAATCCAAGTTCTAGAAAAACTCAGAGTTAAAATTAAGAAGAGCATCAGATTTAGAATTGTATTTATTTATGATCATCTCATCTTTTCTCTTTGTATTTGTGTCATCATGAAGATGGATCCTGATATGGATTTGAAACATCGATAAAAAAATAATAATATCGTGGATTCTCCAAATATTTATGAAAAAATCTCTCACCACATAAATCTTATTAGTCAAAATCAACATTATCAACCACGATCAACCATGTTTAACCAAAATAAACATGGTCAACCATATTCAATTATACAAAAGTATATGAATATAAATATCACAATGTGATGGTTATTATTGGAATCTAGTCGATTGAGAAAGCGATTCTAGGTCTACGCACTGAGTGGTTATAAGGTTTTAGGAAAAAATAAACAATGCCAACAGTAGGAGGGGTTGTAACTTCCCGCTCTGGCGCACTTACAAAACTTATTCTTTGAGGACACTTGCTCGCAAGTGATCTGGATTTTTATGATGATAAAACACTTACCCTTGATGATTATGCGTTATGATTGATGAACATGATGTTTTACTATTGTTGTATACAGGTGCTATTGACTCAGTTTATTTGAGTGTGCAGGGTTTTGACCATGAGGATGCAGAGGCATCGGTGGAACT
>JZKD02S2033977.1:0-12153 GCA_000966675.3 Picea glauca | reverse complement strand
CTTTCATAAATGAATTCATCATAAAAGAATTAGTTACTTGTGAATTATCAACATGTAAATATAACAAAAGCATGGATCCAATTGTGCATTCAATTATGAGTAAAATAATGGAACACGTAAATGATATACATGTCCTAATTAATTTGGGGATGCACTAATAAAGAATCTTTATTCATTATTCCATATGGAAACAAAAAATCCAAATTCTTCTGCCAAATATTGCTTGCATCCATAAAGGAAATAGGGGTTTTATGAAACTACATCCCATCACTTACAAAATGTTCTAAACTATAGAAATTCAGACAATGTAAGATAGTGAAAGACAACTCCATAGTCTCAAAGAGAAAAACATCCATACTAATGAATCCATATCCCTTTCAATGAAACCCTAGATGAGGTGACACACAACACATAGAACACATGAATAGCCACTGCACATTGAAGCCACCGGACACCTAGCTCCCTGAAACCTCGAGATGACAATATAGGTGGAAGAATCTAGAAACAACAATGTTAAATCGCTCAAATTTCATCACTTGACGAGATTTGGCTACAGGGGAATGTTGCAGGCATGCAGAGAGGAGGTTGGAATTCTTAATTCCTAATACTTGGAGTTTAATGAAATCCTTACGGCCATGAAACAAACAAGGAGAGGTGAATTAAGGAAATTAAGGGTCCAACAACAATGTTATTCTTTCATTGGCTTCTACCTGGTACACCATCGTCGATGAAGGGAATTAGTGGTATGGGATTTTTGTTCTAGGGAGTGGGTCTGGACATTTTATCATAGGAAGCCTATTAGACCTGTAACATCATTCCTTGATAGAGAGGATTCCCGAAGCATGAAAGGGGAGCTCATATTCCAGTGGGTCGACCTTTCTTTTTAGTTGAGGGTATTTTAAACCATCACAGGTTCTTTAAGTAGCAACAACCCTGAAAATTGGTGAAAAATAGGCCCTCGAAGCAAAACAATAATCCTCCAAAAAGGTCATTGCACTTTGATTGTAGACAATTCACAATATGAACATCCAAACGAAATCCTGGATGGACTCCATCTTCATTTAGCTAGGGTGGGTATTGCACCACTGAAACAAAACCCGCAATGGAAGGGTTTTTCCAAAACCCTAATGAAAACTTCGCTCTCAAGAGCACTCTGAATAAGAGATCAAATCAGAATGAGGAAGTTGAAGTGCTACCCTTCCTTTATGCTTCTCCGAAGCCTTATAGATTTTTCCCCTTTTTGACCAAATCAAATATGAACATTATTCCCTCTTATTATTTACTTAAACATTAAAAGTCACTTTTAATGTTTAAGTAATTAATAATTTATCTTTTTACTTAATGTCACTTTAGAATGTAACAACTCTTTTCTAATGACATTAAATAAACCTCCTTTACTCCTTTTTTCTTCATTGACTATAGCCTACGAGAGTCGTATAGGCTACCAAATCATCCTCCATCATGATCAATTGAAAGGGGGCATTACAAGATATTAGTGGTATCTTGGGTCAAACTCTAGAATCTCCTTTTGAAACACCATCTCCCCCACATGAAGAAGTTCCAACCACTTTATCAAAACCTAAAGTTCATTTGGATGATGTGATCGAGAGGATTGAAAATCTGAGTCTTGATGAGAACTTAACATTATCTCAATAAACTGAGCAAAATGAACCATCTCATAAATGTCCACCAAAATGGCTCACAAGAACACTTGAAAGTGTTCATCCTAATGAGGTCGGAATACAAGAACCAAAATTTCCTAAAGAAAAGATGGAGGTAATGTAGATAATTAAAACTCAAGTGATGTAGATGACATGGATGTTTCATATGATTGTGAGTTGAATTTATCTACTAAACTTGAACTGAATTACTTTCAAGAAGCCACTTCTCACGATGAATGGAATGAGGCCATGCATAAGAAATATGATGCTCTCATCAAGAATGGGACATGGAAGTTGGTGGATCCTCCATTTGGAACCAAACCAATCGGCTGCAAGTGGGTATTCAAGAACAAGTACAAATCAGATGGCTCACTTGAAAAGAACAAAGAAAGACTAATGGAAAAAGGATTTGCATAGAAATAAGGTGTTGATTATGAGGAGAATTTCCCCCCCACAACAAAATGGGTGACCATTCGTACTCTATATTCCATGGCAACACATAATGGATGGAAAATTCATCAAATGGATGTGAAGACTTATTTCTTGAATGGAGACTTGAAAGAGAATGTTTTCATGTCTCGGGAAGAAGGATTTGTCATGAAGGGACAAGAACAAAAGGTATCAAAGATCATCAAATCCTTATATGGCCTGAAACAAACACCACGAGCATGGTATGAAATTTTAACCAAGCATCTTTTGAAATTGAATTTCAACCATTTCAATCTTGACGATGCAACTTTGTTTGTCAATAAAGTTGTAAATATTGTTGTATATCTTGTAATATATGTAGATGGTCTATTGATAACATGGAACAATGAAATCTACATTGCATCCATAAAGAAAGAGTTGAAGAAAGGCTTCGAGATGACAGATATGGAACATCTTCACTACTATTTTGGTATTGAGGTGATTCAAAATCCAAAGTACATATTCATATTCCATAAAAAGTACACTAGAGAATTGTTGAAGTTTTTCATGGCTTAGTGTAATCTTGTTTCTACTCCAATCGAAAAAAATTAGAAAATCACATAAAAAAAAGGGAATTTAATTGTATGATGCAACCAAGTACAGAAAACTTGTGGGAAGTCTTATCTATCTTACTACCACCAGACCGGACATTTCATTTTTGTTGGGATTCTTTCTAGGTTCATGCAAAATCCTTGTGAAGGACATTGGCATGCTGAAAAAAGAGTTCTAAAATACTTGAAGGGAACTAAGGATTTTGGACTCAGGTACTCTAAGCTAGATGACTTCAACCTGATCGAATATTCTGATTCAAATTTTGTTGGGGATAAATAAAATGAAGTGTTAACTTCAAGCTATCTCATGAGTCTCGGATCAATAGTTGTATCCTAAAGATCACACAAACACTTAGTTCGAACAAATTCCACAACTGAGGAAGAAGATGTAGCAGCTGCAGAAGCAACGAAAGATGTTGTGTGGTTCAGGAAAATACTTGTAGATTTGCAGGAGAAACAAGTGAATTCTACTCTTTTTCTAGTTTTCAATACCTCTGTAATCAAATTGGCCAATAATCTCAGATTCCATGATTAAACTAAACACATCAACACAAAATATCACCTGATTCAATATCATGTAGAATCCAAGACTATTCACTTGAGATACTGTTCCATAAATGAACAAATTGATGATATCTTCACCAAAGTGATTGGAAAAGAAAAATTTTAAAAGTTCATAATGATGCTTAGACTCACAAACACCCCTTCAGATTAAGGGGGGGATGTTGGCACATAATCCTTGGGATTGTGGTACTTGTAACATAAATTGTAAATATGAAGAGTCATAGGTAATCGTATGAATCACTCATTAGGGAAAACAAACAATCAATTTTTATATATTTATTGAGCTTCAAGATAATGCAATAATATAAGTGAGAAGTTACAGTTTCTACACTGACTTGATAATTATTTGTTATTAGTTATTTAATTATATATTAACATTATTTTTGTTATGTTGAAAAATGTTCTATATAATCCAATATATGGTAGATGTTATATATAAGAAAAAATTCATCTTTGAAACTCTTGTCACTCATGTTATATTATATGAATGTAAATTTTGGGGATGTGGTATCTCTAGATAATCTTGATCTAAAAAAAATATTTTTAAATGAAGGGGTTCAGTACGATTTCTTTTATTTTTTCCATAAAAATTAAAAACACTTTGCTTTCTAACACAATAACTCCATGGAAATCAAATGTGCAAATGAAAAAGCACTTTAATAATCGGAAGATATAGTCCAAATACATTTTATGTATGTTCCACAAATTCCAAAGATGCGTTTTCACTTATCCATAATAGGTAAGATTTCAACTTGTTTGAAATTGATTAATAAACTACTAAAACTATACAATATTATGTTTATATTATATTGTGTTTTGACTCCGTGATCGAACAACTCGTTCCTTGCAAGTTGTGTGAGGATGATTCGTTGCAAGTTGGGTTAGTATGATTCCTTGCAACTTTCCCTTCACGTGTCATAGATGGAACAATCGATTACTTCTGTGCCATTACTTTCCTACACATCTTGTTGGTTGCGAGGAATTGATCATTGTCGAATTTCTTCAACGATTGTGGTAGATATGACAAGTGAAGTGAAGGCTCTGAGAAGACAAGAGGAAATTATTTTAAGTGGAGTGAAGGTTCCGAGAAGGAAAGCAGAAATTATTTTAAGTGAAGTGAAGGTTAAACATGTTCCAATTTCGTTGTTTGGAATTTTCTTTTTTAATATTTTTTTAAAATTTGGTTAAACATTTAAAAGGATTATTGGAATAACTATTAGTTGTTGAGATTTTATAATTGAAATAAATGAGATTTTTTTTAAGTATTAATTTATTTATGCATTTAAAAATATAATTTTAATGTGAAAAATTACAATCCGATAAAAAATATATATCTCAATTTCAATAATAATTACCTTCAAAAAGTCCAAATCATTTAGACTTCTCCTAAGTTAAAACAAACTTGTCCCAAATTATTAAGTACCGGTTTCTATCAAAACTTTGTAAACCGACATAATGTTTTACTAATCACCTTACAAATTTGTAAGATTTTGGATAGATCCTGTCTCTTTGATTCCAAGTCACCCTTAGAGGACTTTTTCGTGATGCTTACTGCTTCTCGGGAGTGCTTAGCCCTCGCCCTCAACACTAAAAATTAGTGAGGTATCATGATATATATGCACAATGGTTCAACAAGAGTTCTCACCTTGAAAAGTAGCTCGTTCACACCTTGAAAAGACTCTCAGATACTTTTGTTAGATATTCTATGTAATCCAATATATGGTAGATGTTATATATAAGAAAAAACTCCTCTTTGATACTCTTGTCACTCATGTTATATTATACGAATGTAAAGTTTGGGGATGTGGTATCTCTAGATAATCTTGATCTAAAAAAAAAAATGTAAATGAAGGGGTTGAGTACGATTTCTTTTATTTTTTCCATAAAAATTAAAAAAACTTTTCTTTCTAACACGATAACTCCATGGAAATAAAATATGCAAATGAAAAATCACTTTAATAATCGGAAGATAGAGTCCAAATACATTTGATGTATGTTCAACAAATTCCAAAGATGTGTCTACACTTATCCATAATAGGTTAGATTTCAACTTGTTTGAAATTAATTAATAAACTACTAAAACTATACAATATTATGTTTATAATATATTATGTTTTGACTCCATGATCGAACAACTCATTCCTTGCAAGTTGTGTGAGGATGATTCGTTGAAAGTTGGGTTAGTATGATTCCTTGAAAATTTCCCTTCACGTGTCATAGATGGCATAGTTGATTACTTATGAGCCATTAATTTCCTGCACGTCTTGTTGGTTGCGAGGCATTGATCGTTGTCGAATTTCGTCAACGATTGTGGCAGATATGACAAGTGAAGTGAAGGTTTTGAGAAGGTAAGATGAAATTATTTTAAGTGGAGTGAAGGTTTTGAGAAGGCAAGATGAAATTGTTTTAAGTGAAGTGAAGGTTAAACATGTTACAATTTCATTGTTTGGCATATTGTTTTTAATATTTTTTAAAAAATTGGTTAAACATCTAAAAGGATTATTGGAATAACTATTAGTTGTTGAGATTTTATAATTGAGATAAATGATATTTTTTTTAAGTATTAATTTATTTATGCATTTAAAAATGTAATTTTAATGTGAAAATTTACAATCCGATAAAATATATATATCTAAATTTCAATAATAATTACCTTTAAAAAGTCCAAATAATTTAGACTTCTTCTAAATTAAAAAAAACTCACCTTGCAAATTTGTAAGATTTTGGACAGATCCCATCTCTTTGATTCCAAGTCACCCTTAGAAGACTTGTTTGTGACACTTATTTCTTCTCAGGAGTGCTTATCCCTCACCCTCGACACTGAAAAATAGTGAGGTATCATGATATATATGCTCAATGGTTCGACGTGAGTTATCGCTTTGAAAAGTACCTCGTTCACAGCTTGAAAAAACTCTTAGATCTACAGCATGCAGACAGATTCTGCACAACGCAGTTAAAAATACTGCAGGCCACAAAACTTCATGACTGAACTCTCAGGACTTACTGCGCAGTGCACATACTACATGATTTACTGGGCACTGTGATAAAACACTTAATGAACAATTTATATATGAATAAAAACACAGTTCTATTCTTAGCACATAAACTCATAAATACATGTAAGTATGACAACACTAAAAAATACTTAATATATATTAAACTTTGGGGTTGTAAGCTAAAATAGAATACAATAACTCATATGAGCTTTGGATCTGGAACGACTTATAAACACTTTATGCAACTTGCACAATACACATACACAAAGCTTGAGCTCTTAGACTTCTTCGACTACCTTCAACTACTGTTGTTGCTTCTCTGCATGTCGACTTCCTACAGACTTGAACATATATAGATAAGACTGAAACTTCTTATAGAAGTAAAACTAACTCAACATTAAAGACATCAATAAATACGACTAACCTCTATCTACTTAACTGGACTCGAGAAAGATAAAGATTAGCTCGATTAATTAACTCCCTTGCTTGCCGACTGATAAAACTGAGTTTGAGTAAACTTGTGAATTTGTATTTGTAGACTGACGACTGACTAACTGAATGACAAATCAACGGAGATGTAAAGCTCACTGACTTGTAATTACTATTTCCAACACTCCCCCTTAATATTTAGTAGGTGGGATTTACATGATACACAAATTTTACATCAAAAATTTGAAATTGCTTGAACTGTCAATCATTTATTACTGCACAAACTCCCAAATTACTACGCAGATGCTGAAATGCATCTCTTGCTAAATATTTTGTAAATATGTCTGCAATTTTTTCTTTTGACCTGCAAAATTCTAAACGGATCTCTTTATTATCCACCAATTCTTTGATAAAATGATACATTGTATCAATGCATTTGGTTTTCTTGTGAAACACATGATTCTTTGATAACATAATGGATGAATTGTTGTCAAAAAATATTGTAGTTGGTTCATGTTGTTCCTGCAATGGATCTTTTAACATTATTCTCATCCAAACTACTTGACAACTTGCGCTTGTAGTTGTGACATACCCTGCTTTTGTTGAAGAAAGAGTCACTATGGGTTGCTTCCTTGATGCCCATGATACTATACCTATTCCAAAATGAAATATGTACCCATAGGTACTTTTCATGTCATCTATGTTGCCTTCACAATCACTGTTAGTGTATCCAATAAGTCTAAAATCTTCTGAAGTAAAATATCTAATGCCAAAATATTTTGTTCCATTTACATATCTCGGAATTATTTTTCCTGCCTTCCAATGTGATGCTTTTGGAGTTTCCATGAACCTTCAAAATTTCATGCGCATAATTATATTGTGAGATAAATATACCAGTTTTGGACTGGTGAACTTCAATACCCAGAAAATATCTCATAAGTCCTAAATTAGTCATTTGAAATGCATCCTTCGTGACTGACTTAAATTCTTCTATGCAAAAATCACCTGTAAAAATCAAATCATCTACATATAAGAAAATAATTAACATGTTACCTTACTTATTTTCTTTGATGTATAGTGTTGGATCACATTCACTTCTTTGAAATCCATTTTGTGTGAGGTAGGAATCTATGTGACTGTACCAAGCTCTGGGTGCTTGCTTTAATCCATACAGTGTTTTCTTCAATCAGTACACTTTGTCTTCTTGTCCTGGAACCTCATAGCCTTGTGGCTATTCCACATACACTTCTTCTAAATGTCCATTCAAAAATGTTGACTTTACATCCATTTGATAAACTGACCATTTGTTCTGCATGGAAATGGCTAACATAGTTCTTACTGTGTCCATGCGCGAAAGAGGGTAAATGTTTTCATTGAAATCAATTCCAGGTTGTTGTGTAAACCCTCGTGCAACTACCCTTGCATTTTACTTCAACACATTTCCTTTTGCATCTTTCTTGGTCTTATAAATACACTTGACACTTATCACATCCTTGTATTCAGGTACATCTACTAACTTCCATGTCTGATTGTTCTCTATGAATCTGATTTCTTCATCCATGGCTTGAGCCCATACATCATCTTTGACTTCTTCTTCAAAATTTAATGGATCATCTATTTGTGAAAACATATCAAAAAATGAAAATGAATTTGTTGTGTCCTCATTATAGATGTCGCACAGACTTCTTGTCTTGGTAAAAGACTTGGTAATGTTGGATTTGGGGATGTAGAACTACTTGGAATGCTTGTTGGTTTTTGTTGCACTCTAGGTGTAGACTGCACACCTGCTAATCTCACTGGAGTAGTTTGTTCTAGGGTTTGTGTCGCAGTTGTAGAAGGAATTGTGTACTGACTTGTACATGGTGTTTTAACCACCTCTTCTTATGTGTCATCATTCTCAATAACATCAATAATTATGACTTTATTTGCTATGCTTCCATCCCATGCTTCATTCTCCATGAACTAAACATTGCAGATGATTAAGACTTTTCTTATGACAGGATCATACAGCTTGTATCCTTTTGTTTATTCAGAATACCCAACAAATACACATTTCTTTGCTTTGTTATCCAACTTCTTTCTCATCTCATATGGAACATGTGCATATGCGACACAACCAAAAAAATTTAAGTGCACCACATTATGATCCATACCTATCCAGGCTTCTGGAGGAACTTTGTTCTTCACACTCTTTGTCAGACATATGTTCATGATGTATACTGCAGTTGCTACTTCTTTAGCCCAATACTCATTTGACAAATGTTTGGATGTCAACATACTATGCACCATTTCCATGATGGTTATGTACTTTCCTTCTGCGAAACCATTCTGTTGTGGTGTATACCACGCAGTAAATTGCTTATATATGCCATGAAATTTATGAAATTTATGAAATTATCTTGAGATGTATTCTCCTCCTCTATCAGTTATTATAAACTTGATGTAATAACCACTTTGCTTCTACACAAGTGATTTAAACTGTTGAAAGCAACCCAATGTGTCATATTTATTATTTAGGAAATAAATCCATGTCTTTCTTGAGAAATCATCAATAAATGTCAGAAAAGAGGTGCTTCCACCTATAGTTGGTATTTGCATTGGTCCAAAAATGTTTGAATGTACAATTTCCAGTGGAGCTTTTTCTCTATATGACTTACCCACTAGAAATGATTCTCTATGTTTCTTTCCAAATATGCAGCCTTCACATATTCTTTCTGGTTTTTCTATCAATGGAAAACCTTTTACCATATCCTTTGTGTGTAGCAACTTCAGACCTCCAAAGTTTAAATGTCCAAATATGAAATTCCATAACCAGGAATCATCATGTACTTTAGATTGGAATGTTGTGTGCATCTATGCGCTACTTTCTCCTTTCTTGATATTGCATGCATTATTTTATTCATTGGAAATGCACGCTCTTTTTGTTGTAAATGATGTGTCTAACTGCACATATTTTTATTTACCAACAACTAGTGTTGTATCTTTCTTCTTAGCTGGCTTCAATGTCAATGGGAAAATTCTATTACTTGTCATTTGAATTATTGCAATAAGTTGGTTGCTTGCATATTTGTCCATAATCACACAGTGATTATCTTCCATATAGATTATGTATTCTTTCTGTAGCAACTGTCATGTGATCATCATATTATGCTTCAGACCAGAAACATAATATACATCAGGCATAAATTTTTGTTATCCTTGTTTAGTTAAAATGTTTATATTTCCTTTGCCTAAGACAGTGACTTGGATGTGTGTTCCAAGTGTAACCTTGGTTTGCACTAACTTATCCAAACTAGAAAAAAATTATGTGTTTCCTATCATGTGGTTACTACAGCCTGAATCTATATACCATATGTTACATGGAATTTCTTGAGAAACATTGCATTCAACTGGTGAGACTATAGGCATTGCTTCAACGCACGCCATAAACATAGGACTATAGAGACTATTTGCATTGTTTAACTGATCTTGACCTTGCTTGTTCTGATTATGTTGTCTCTTTCTACATTCATATGCATAATATCCATACTTTTTATAGTAATGGAATTGAATATTTTATTTATTAGTTCTTTGACCACTTGGTTGACTGGTATTTTGACTTTGTCCTCTTCCACTAGTATTTCCAGGACACTACATCCACCTCTAGCAAAACTTCTTCCTCTACCTCTAGAGTTATCTCTCCCCCTTCCTCTTCCACCGCTTATAGATGACTGTGTGGAAAATGCATTCTCTAATGGAATATTTGACCCATTCAACCTGGGTTCATGATTAATGAGGGAAGCTTGCAGTTCATCTAGACTAAACTGACCCAAGTCTTTGTTGTATTCTAAAGTCACAATGAGGGTTTCAAATTTAATAGGAATACCCCTAAGTACCTTCTCAACAACTTTTTTGTCCTCTATGGTTTTTCCATGAGACTTAATCTGATTTCTCAGGCCAATAACATGGGTATAAAAAGAATATATTGAATCTGAGTCTTTTGTTGACAGTGTTTTAAAATCTCTTCTTAGAATTTGTAATTTTTAAGTCTTGACTTTGTCCATACCTCGATAAGATGTTTGTAATATGTCCCATGCCTCCTTGGATTTCTTTTCTGATGTAACTCTTGGGAGTATTCACTCATGCATGGCTTGATGTATGTAAAACATCTCCTTTCCATATTTCTTTCTTTGATCTTTCAAAACATCCTTCTCAACTTGTGTGAATGCATTATATGTTGTTTTATCTATTGGTTCCATATCTAGCCATTCTCGTCTATCTCCCATACATCTTGACCTTGGAACAGCTCCTTCATGATCAAGGACCACAACTCGTAATTTTTTCCTGTAAAAGTGGGAGGCTGCAGATTTGAAGTAGAAGCCATATTTTACCTTAAAATAGAGATGCTACTCTTGAAACTTTGATAAAATTTCTCTGATAGAACCTTCTCTTGATCAATCTTCTCTAATAGAACTTTCTCTTGATCAACCTGTTCTGATACCATATCTCAGATCTACAACACGCACACAGATTATGCGCAACGCATTTACAAATACTGCATGCCACAAAACTTCATGACTAAACTCTTAGGACTTACCACGTAGTGCACATACTACATGATTTACTACACGCTGGGATAAAACACTTAATGAATGATTCATAGATGCAGAACAACACAATTCTATTCTTAGCACATAAACTCAGAAATGCATGTGAGTATGACAACACTGAAAATACTTAATATATATTAAAATCCAGCGTTGTGTGCTAAAACAAAATACAATAACGAAGATGAGCTCCGACTCTAGCGACTTGTAAACACTTTATGCAACTTGTAGAATACACATACACATATCTTGAGCTCTCAAACTTCTTTGACTACCTTCAGCTACTATTGTTTCTTCTCTGCATGTCGACTTCCTACAGACTCAGACATATATAGATAAGACTGATACTTACTGTAGAAGTAAAACCAGTTTAACATTAAAGACATCAATAAATAGGACTGACTTCTATCTACTCTGGACTCAATAAAGATAAATATAAATATCAATCTAGGTGATCTTTGACAATCCAATATTTTAAGTCATATAAAATTTGTGGTCCATTTATACTAGAGTAGAGTCTAGGTGTGAGGGAAAAGTAGTTATTGGATGAAGGAACTCCCATCTTTGGGCTAGAATATGACTCATTTCCAAAATTTCAATTGATGGCAGAGGAACTTTGAGGAGAAATTAGACAATAATTGTATGTAGAGTGTTGAGAATGTCTTTGAAAATGTTGTTAATGCAAAATTAGAAATTAGAAAAGGTTGGTGAAGAGGAAATCACTCTAGAACAATTTGTCACCAGTCGTGTTGAATTTATACAAGATGGCATTATCTTTTGCAATGTGAGAGATAGGTTCCATAGTTTTTATCAATGTTCTTGACATCAACAAATATTAAAAAAATGAAACAATGAGATAATCCATAATGAAATTTTAGCTATCTAAAACCAAAATGTG
>JZKD02S2033955.1:44488-55629 GCA_000966675.3 Picea glauca | reverse complement strand
AGTGGTGATGTAGAGTCTAGAGTGTCTGGTTTCTTTCTACACGCACACACACAACTTTAAAACAAAAAAAAATTACACCTGTATCAGAGTTGTTTTCGAACCAAGGAGGATGTTACATATGGTATCAGAGCGAGGTTCGACCCGCGATTTGGGATTCGCTACGACTTTCGTTGACGTGAGTTGATTTTCTACTATTGCAGATCGAGTTGTTTGAGTGCGTGCATGGTAATCATGGTTGAGGATACCGTGGAGGCAGACGACGAGGTGCTAGGGGAGGAGGCGCGATGCCTCCGGTAGCATCCACGCCTGAGGGGTCTAACCCCCAGAGAGGCGGGTAGGTTCTCAGACAGGAGTAGCTAGCGGATGGCGATGTAGTTGGGATGATGAGATCCTTTCAGCATTGTCTGAGGCACTAATCAGCGGATTGGACCGAGACAAGGCCAGGGCGTCGGCACCGCCTGAGGTCCCGCCGCACGCACCGGTCGTGACAGGTAGCATTCACCGTGAACTCGAGTAGGTCAAATTTCCCGAGTTCTTGGGTGCCCCGGATGGTGCAGCCGTCGAGGCATGGTTGGAAAGGATGGCGATGTACTTCGCACTTCGCAATTATACCTCCAACATGAAGGTCTGCATGGCAGTCTTTCAATTGAAGGGGAGCGCTCTTCTATGGTGGAAGACACTCCTACCGCAGTTGAACATTGTCATTCAAGACGCGTCATGGGAACGGTTCAAGGAATAGTTTCGAGAGAGGTATCCTTCAGAGTAATTCATTGAGCGTCAGCACAATGAGTTCAATGCTTTACGACAAAGAGGTCGTACGGTGCTCGACTACGAGGCACATTTTATGGTGCTGCTCTGGTAAGATCCACACCCTAACTTTGAGAAGCTTAAGGTCATCAGGTTCCTCTTGGGCCTTAATGGCAGCCTGCGTGCAAAGGTTTTAATGTTTTGATGCCTCAAACCTTACACGATGTCGTCTAGAAGGCAGTCGTTCAGGACGAGTTTAGCTTCATAAGAGATGGCTTCCGAAGCCAAACAGAAGGTTGGAGAAAATGTTATGGGTTGTGCCCTTAACCTGGGAGAGTTTATCACGAGAGTCAACTTGTACGTCATGATCTTAGGATCTTATGACGTCGTGATCGGTATGGATTGGTTGGAAACGCATGAGGCGATACTCAACTGTAAGACAAAACGATGGAGCTTGGTTGATGACGAGGGACAGAGACGTGTGATTGTAGGATGGAACCAGGGAGTTTCCCTGCAGTTCATCTCTTCCTTACAGTTACGGAAGAGTATGCGCAAGGGGTGCAAACTGTATGCAATTCTTGCGCTTAAGGAGAAGGGAGTGGCGGAAGGTCTAGAACACCTTCCGGTGGTGAAGGAGTTTGCGGACGTTTTTCCAGAGGAGTTGCCTGGGATGCCGCCGGAGAGGGAACTGGAGTTTACCATAGACGTGAAACCGAGAACTGAACCGATAGAAAGAACGCCTTATCGGATGTCGACCCCGAAGTTGGAAGAGTTGAAAATGTAGCTGAAGGAGTTGTTGGACCTAGAACTGATACGTCCTAGTGTGTCACCGTGGGGTGCACCATTTATTTTCATACGAAAGAAGGACAAATCATGGAGGCTTTGCATCAACTACCATCAAATGAATAAGGAAACGATCAAGAACCAGTATCCCTTACCCAGAATTGACGATCTATTCGATCAAATGAAGGGAGCGACGGTCTTCTCCAAGATCGATTTGCGATCCGAATATCACTGGTTACGGATCAAGGAGGATGACCTTCCTAAGACCGCCTTTAAGACGAGATTTGGACATTACGAGTTTACGGTTTTGCCTTTTGGACTGACAAACGCCCCAGAGGTGTTCATGAGTTCGATGAACGGGGTGTTCCGCGAGTACTTGGACAAGTTCGTCCAAGTATTCATTGATGATATTTTGATCTACTCTCAGATGACGGAGGAGCATGACGAGCACTTGCGCTTGGTACTACAATGTCTACGAGAACACAAATTATATGGGAAGTTGTCGAAATGCTCTTTTTACCAGTCGAGGATTCACTACTTAGGGCATGTCATCTCCGACGAAGGTATCGCCGTGGATCCAGCTAAGGTTGAGGCTATTATGGAATGGCCCATGCCAACAAAGGTCATAGAAGTGCATAGTTTTATGGGTTTAGCTGGATACTATCGATGGTTTGTTGAGGGTTTTTCGAAGATAGAAAATCCGATCACAGAATTGCAGAAGAAAAACAAGAAGTTTGTTTCGACAGAGAAATGCACGGAAGCATTTCGGAGGCTTAAGGAGTTGTTGACAACCGCACCGATACTAAAGGTCCCTGACATGGATGCAGACTTCTTGGTATGCACTGACGCATCCAAGGAAGGTTTAGGCGGAGTCTTGATGCATGACAGACGAGTGATTGCTTACATTTCGAGGAAGATGAGAAGGCATGAGGAGAACAACGCGATGCATGACTTGGAGTTACTAGCCATCGTATATGCCTCGAAGGTTTGGAGACACTACCTTGTTGGATGAAAATTTAAATTAAAGACTGATCATTGTGGACTACAACACATTTTTACGCAAAGCGACCTAAACGCGTGACAACGACATTGGTCGGAATTGCTTAGCGAATACGATTTCGAGATTACTTACATAAAGGGAACAGTGAATCGAGTGGTGGATGCATTGAGTCGGAGGCCATGCATATTTTCGGTGTTACCTCTTTAGACAAATCTACGTGAGAAGATCCTCACCTTACAGCTTGATGATGACTGGTACAAGGAAGTCAAGGATTTTATCGGACAAAACACGATGATGGTACCACGATATGAGGGATATTCCTTGGATAACGATGGGTTATTGAGGTTTAGAGGTCGTATTTATGTACCGCCAAACGTTGAGTTGAGGATGTTGATCCTGAGCAAGGCTCATAGAGCAGTTTACATGGCTCACTCGGGAGTTACGAAGATGAGGGCAGACCTCAAACCATTATTCTTCTGGAAGGGAATGAAGGCCGACATAGTTAACATTGTGGCTAGATGTCTAGAGTGTTAGCAGGTAAAGGCTAAACATAGACACCCGACAGGATTAATTCAACCACATGCCATTCCGGAATCGAAAAGGGAAGTTATTTCGATGGATTTTATCGTTGGATTGCCACTGACGGCAAGGAGACACGACTCGATTTTTGTAGTAGTAGACACTCTGACGAAGAGTGCTCACTTTATTCCTGTGCGTACGACATATCAGGCACCTGACATAGCGAAAGTTTTCATCAACGAGATTGTGAGGTGGCATGGCGTGCCTAAAAAGATTATATCCGATCGAGGATCGGTGTTTACTGGATGACTTTGGACGAGTTTCCAAGAGGCCTTGGGAACCCAACTTAACTTTAGTAATGCATATCACCCAGAGACGAACGGATAGACAGAACGTACAAACCAAACCTTGGAAGACATGTTGCGCATGTACGTGATGGACCAACAAAATTGTTGGGAGGAATTCTTACCTCTGGTAGAGTTCGCTTACAAAAACAGTTATCAAAGCACCATAAAGATGGCGCCTTTTGAGTTTCTTTATGGGTGACTGTATCGGATGCCCTTGAGTTGGGATCGGCTTGAGGATAGGGTCCTCGTGGGACCAGAAGTGATCCAAGAAATGGAAGAGCAGTTGCAATCCATAAGACAAAGGATTAAAGAAGTGCAAGATCGACAGAAGAGTTATGACGATGCGCATCGAGTCGACCGTAGCTACGAGGTCGGCGATCGAGTCTTCTTGCGGGTTAAACTGCATAAGAGTTTGATCAGGTTTGGGAAGGGAGATAAACTCTCTCGTAGGTTCGTGGGACCTTTCGAGATTGTGGAGAGAAAGGGGCCCGTGGCCTATCGACTAGCCTTACCTGGTTCTTGGAGGCGTATGCACGATGTTTTTCATGTATCTGTTTTGAGACATTATATTAATGATCCTACACATATGATTGACTTGGGTTCCTTGCAGGTATCAGACGAGGGAGCGCTCATGGCTGAGCCGGTCCGCATCTTAGATCATCGCGTTCGACAGTTACGACATCGAACAGTAGATCAGGTCAAGGTCCAGTGGGACAGTTATAGTCCACACTCGATGACCTGGGAGGATGCAGATGATATGCGTCAGCAGTTTCAATTTTTGTTTGATGGATAGACCTATGACACTGGGATACTTTATTTTTGCATTATACTGAGAAACTTCGGGACGAGGTTTAGACCAAGAGGGGGTGTATGTAACATCCTGCTCTGGCGCACTGAGAACACTTATTATTTCAGGACACTTGCTCGCAAGTGATCTGGACCCTTTTTATGTAGACCTTTTATATTTGATTATGATGTGATTGACAGATGACATGATNTTCCGAGAGAGGTATCCTTCAGAGTAATTCATTGAGCGTCAGCACAATGAGTTCAAAGCTTTACGACAAGGAGGTCGTACGGTGCTCGACTACGAGGCACATTTTATGGTGCTGCTCTGGTAAGATCCACACCCTAACTTTGAGAAGCTTAAGGTCATCAGGTTCCTGTTGGGCCTTAATGGCAGCCTGTGTGCAAAGGTTTTAATGTTTTGATGCCTCAAACCTTACACAATGTTGTCCAGAAGGCAGTCGTTCAGGACGAGTTTACATTCATAAGAGATGGCTTCCGAAGCCAAACAGAAGGTTGGAGAAAATGTTATGGTTTGTGCCCTTAACCTGGGAGAGTTTGTCACGAGAGTCAACTTGTACGTCACGATCTTAGGATCTTATGACATCGTGATCGGTATGGATTGGTTGGAAACGCATGAGGCGATACTCAAATGTAAGACGAAACGATGGATCTTGGTTGATGACGAGGGACAGAGACGTGTGATTGTAGGACGGAACCAGGGAGTTTCCCTTCGGTTCATCTCTTCCTTACAGTTACAGAAGAGTATGCGCAAGGGGTGAAAACTGTATGCAATTCTTGCGCTCAACGAGAAGGGAGTGGCGGAAGGTCTAGAACACCTTCCGATGGTGAAGGATTTTGCGGAAGTTTTTCTAGAGGAGTTGCCTGGGATGCCGCCGGAGAGGGAACTAGAGTTTACCATAGACCTGAAACCAGGAACTGAACCGATAGCAAGAACGCCTTATCGAATGTCGACCCCGCAGTTGGAAGACTTGAAAATGTAGCTGAAGGAGTTGTTGGACCTGGGACTGATACGTCCTAGTGTGTCATCGTGGGGTGCACCAGTTATTTTCATACGAAAGAAGGACGGATCATGGAGGCTTTGCATCGACTACCGTCAACTGAACAAGGCAACGATCAAGAACCAGTATCCCTTACCCAGAATTGACGATCTATTCGATCAAATGAAGGGAGCGACGGTGTTCTCCAAGATCTATTTGCGATTCGTATATCACCAGTTACGGATCAAGGAGGATGACCTTCCTAAGACCGCCTTTAAGACGATATTTGGACATTACGAGTTTACGATTTTTCCTTTTGGACTGACAAACGCCCCATAGGTGTTCATGAGTTCGATGAACGGGGTGTTCCACGAGTACTTGGACAAGTTCGTCCAAGTATTCATTGACAATATTTTGAAATACTCTCAGACGACGGAGGAGCATGATGAGCACTTGCGCTTGGTACTACAATGTCTACGAGAACACAAATTGTATGGGAAGTTGTCCAAATGCTCTTTTTACCAGTCGAGGATTCACTACTTAGGGCATGTCATCTCCCATGAAGGTATTGTCGTGGATCCAGCCAAGGCTGAGGCTATTATGGAATGGCCCGTGCCAACGAAGGTCATAGAAGTGCATAGTTTTATGGGTTTAGCTGGATACTATCGATGGTTTGTTGAGGGTTTTTCGAAGATAGCAAATCCGATCACAGAATTGCAGAAGAAAAAAAAGAAGTTTGTTTGGACAAAGAAATGCGTGGAAGAATTTCGGAGGCTTAAGGAGTTCTTGACAACCGCACCGATACTAAAGGTCCCTGACATGGACAAAGACTTCTTGGTATGCACTGACGCATCCAAGGAAGGTTTAGGCAGAGTCTTGATGCATGACAGATGAGTGATTGCTTACATTTCGAGGAAGATGAGAAGGCATGAGGAGAACTATGCGATGCATGACTTGGAGTTACTAGCCATCGTATATGCCTTGAAGGTTTGGAGAAACTACCTTGTTGGACGAAAATTTAAATTAAAGACTGATCATTGTGGACTACAACACATTTTTATGCAAAGCGACCTGAACGCGTGACAATGGCATTGGTCGAAATTGCTTAGCGAATACGATTTCGAGATTACATACATAAAGGGAACAATGAACCGAGTGGTGGATGCATTGAGTTGGAGGCCACGCATATTTTCGGTGTTACCTCTTCAGACAAATCTACGTGAGAAGATCCTCACCTTACAGCATGATGATGACTGGTACAAGGAAGTCAAGGATTTTATCGGAAAAAACACGATGACGGTACCTCGATATGAGGGATATTCCTTGGATAACGATGGGTTATTGAGGTTTAGAGGTCATATTTATGTACCGCCAAACGATGAGTTGAGGATGTTGATCCTGAGCGAGGCTCATAGAGCAGTTTACATGGCTCACCTAGGAGTTACAAAGATGAGGGCAGACCTCAAACCATTGTTCTTCTAGAAGGGAATGAAGGTCAACATAGTTAACTTTGTGGCTAGATGTCTAGAGTGTGAGCAGGTAAAGGATGAACATAGACACCTGACAGGATTACTTCAACCACATGCCATTCCGGAATCGAAAAGGGAAGTTATTTCGATGTATTTTATCGTTGGATTGCCATTGACGGCAAGGAGACATGACTCGATTTTTGTAGTAGTAGACACTCTGATGAAGAGTGCTCACTTTATTCCTGTGCGTACGACATATCAGGCACCTGACATAGCGAAAGTTTTCATCAGTGANGAGAGTCAACTTGTACGTCACGATCTTAGGATCTTATGACGTCGTGATCGGTATGGATTGGTTGGAAACGCATGAGGCGATACTCAACTGTAAGATGAAACGATGGAGCTTGGTTGATGACGAGGGACAGAGACGTGTGATTGTAGGATGGAACCAGGGAGTTTTGCTGCGGTTTATCTCTTCCTTACAGTTACGGAAGAGTATGCGCAAGGGGTGAAAACTGTATGCAATTCTTGCGCTCAATGAGAAAGGAGTGGCGGAAGGTCCAGAACACCTTCCGGTGGTGAAGGAGTTTGCAGACGTTTTTCCAGAGGAGTTGCCTGGGATGCCACCGGAGATTGAACTGGAGTTTACCATAGACCTGAAACCGGGAACTGAACCGATAGTAAGAACGCCTTATCGGATGTCGACCCCGGAGTTGGAAGAGTTGAAAATGTAGCTGAAGGAGTTGTTGGACCTCGGACTGATACGTCCTAGTGTGTCACCGTGGGGTGCACTAGTTATTTTCATACGAAAGAAGGACGGATCATGGAGGCTTTGCATCGACTACCGTCAACTGAACAAGGAAATGATCAAGAACCAGTATCCCTTACCCAGAATTGACGATCTATTCGATCAAATGAAGGGAGCGACGATGTTCTCCAAGATCGATTTGCGATCCGGATATCACCAGTTACGGATCAAGGAGGATGACCTTCCTAAGACCGCCTTTAAGACGAGATTTGGACATTACGAGTTTACGGTTTTGCCTTTTGGACTGACAAACACCCCAGAGGTGTTCATGAGTTCGATGAACGGGGTGTTCCGCGAGTACTTGGACAAGTTCGTCCAAGTATTCATTAATGATATTTTGATCTACTCTCAAACGACGGAGGAGCATGACGAGCACTTGCGCTTGGTACTACAATGTCTATGAGAACACAAATTGTATGGGAAGTTGTCCAAATGCTCTTTTTACCAGTCGAGGATTCACTACTTAGGGCATGTCATCTCCGGCGAAGGTATCGCCGTGGATCCAGCCAAGGTTGAGGCTATTATGGAATGGCCTGCGCCAATGAAGGTCATAAAAGTGCGTAGTTTTATGGGTTTAGCTGGATAATATCGACGATTTGTTGAGGGTTTTTTGAAGATAGCAAATCTGATCACAGAATTGCAGAAGAAAAAGAAGAAGTTTGTGTGGACAGAGAAATGCGCGGAAGCATTTCGGAGGCTTAAGGAGTTGTTGACAACCGCACCGATACTAAAGGTCCGTGACATGGATGCAGACTTCTTGGTATGCACTGACGCATCCAAGGAAGGTTTAGGTGGAGTCTTGATGCATGACAGACGAGTGATTGCTTACATTTTGAAAAAGATGAGAAGGCATGAGGAGAACTACCCGATGCATGACTTGGAGTTACTAGCCATCGTATATGCCTTGAAGGTTTGGAGACACTACCTTGTTGGATGAAAATTTAAATTAAAGACTGATCATTGTGGAATTGCCTAGCGAATATGATTTCGAGATTACTTACATAAAGGGAACATTGAACCGAGTGGTGGATGCATTGAGTCAGAGGCCACGCATCTTTTCGGTGTTACCTCTTCAAACAAATCTACGTGAGAAGATCCTCACCTTACAGCATGATGATGACTAGTACAAGGAAGTCAAGGATTTTATCAGACAAAACACGATGACAGTACCACGATATGAGGGATATTCCTTGGATAACGATGGGTTATTGAGGTTTAGAGGTCATATTTATGTACCGCCAAATGATGAGTTGAGGATGTTGATCCTGAGAGAGGCTCATAGAGCAGTTTACATGGCTCACCCGGGAGTTACGAAGATGAGGGCAGACCTCAAACCATTATTCTTCTGGAAGGGAATGAAGGCCGACATAGTTAACTTTGTGGCTAGATGTCTAGATTGTCAGCAGGTAAAGGCTAAACATAGACACCCGACAGGATTACTTCAACCACATGCCATTCCAGAATCGAAAAGGGAAGTTATTTCGATGGATTTTATCGTTGGATTGCCACTGACGGCAAGGACACACGACTCGATTTTTGTAGTAGTAGACACTCTAACGAAGAGTGCTCACTTTATTCCTATGCATACAACATATCAGGCACCTGACATAGCGAAAGTTTTATCAGCGAGATTGTGAGGTGGCATGGTGTGCCTAAAAAGATTATATCCGATCGAGGATCAGTGTTTACTGGACGACTTTGGACGAGTTTCCAAGAGGCCTTGGGAACCCAGCTTAACTTTAGTAATGCATATCACCCAGAGACGGACGGATAGACAGAACGTACGAACCAAACCCTGGAAGACATGTTGCGCATGTACGTGATGGACCAACAAAATTGTTGGGAGGAATTATTACCTCTAGTAGAGTTCGCTTACAAAAACAGTTATCAAAGCACCATAAAGATGGCGCCTTTTGAGTTTCTTTATGGGTGACCGTATCGGACGTGCTTCAGTTGGGATCGGCTTGAGGATAGGGTCCTGGTGGGACCAGAAGCGATCCAAGAAATGGGACAAAGGATTAAAGAAGTGCAAGATCGACAGAAGAGTTATGCTGATGCACATCGAGTCGACCGTAGCTACGAGGTTGGCGATCGAGTCTTCTTGCGGGTTAAACCGCATAAGAGTTTGATCAGGTTTGGGAAGGGAGCTAAACTCTCTCCTAGGTTCATGGGACCTTTCGAGATTGTGGAGAGAAAGGGGCCCGTGGCCTATCGACTAGCCTTACATGGTTCTTGGAGGCATATGCATGATGTTTTTCATGTATCTATTTTGAGACATTATATTAATGATCCTACACATGTGATTGACCTGGGTTCCTTGCAGGTATCGGATGAGGGAGTGCTCATGGCTGAGACGGTTCACATCTTATATCATCGCGTTCGACAGTTACGACGTTGAACGGTAGATCAGGTCAAGGTCCAGTGGGACAGTTATAGTCCACACTCGGTGACCTGGGAGGACGCAGATGATATGCATCAGCAGTTTCCATTTTTGTTTGATGGATAGACCTATGACACTGGGATACTTTATTTTTGCATTATACTGAGAAACTTCGGGACGAAGTTTAGACCAAGAGGGGGTGTATGTAACATCCCGCTCTGGCGCACTGAGAACACTTATTATTTGAGGACACTTGCTCGCATGTCATCTGGACCCTTTTTATGTAGACCTTTTATATTTGATTATGATGTGATTGACAAATGACATGATGTGTTACTATTTGATGTAGAAGGTGCTATTGACTCAGTTTTATTGAGTGTGCAGGGTTTTTGACCTTGAGGATGCAGAGGCATCGGTAGAACCCCCTTTGGACTACAGACTGAGTCAGGGATTGTTCTTTTGGGTTGATATGTTTATTATGATGTTTCATTTGATTTGATGATTTGATTTCGACATTTCTGACATGATTATTGGTGATGCAAGATGACGATAGCTTGACCACTTGACTCACATATGGAGTAAAGGGGCCACACACGATTGCAGAGAGGTTGAGGGAGAGGGGTGGACAACAGCCCTGCCACCGCCTACTAGCGCTTCCGCCGTGGCTCGAACTGTAGGTTAATGATTACCTAGTTCGAGAGGACCCACGATGTCGTGAGGGACGACTGCAACAGTCGCTCACGATGATTCTAAGGGGTGCACAATAAGGCGTAGGCCTTATTCCTTAGAGCCCTTAGTCTCCTACTATTTCACCTGGCAGAGTGTTGACTCCAGGGGTTATAGAGGTCTACCAATCAGTTCAGTTGGCGAGTGGCACCCTTGGAGCACGTGGTGCATCCTGAAGGGCATGTCGCACAAAAGAACTCAGTTGGCAAGTGGCACCCTTGGAGCACGTGGTGCATCCTGAAGGGCACGTCGCCAAAAGAAATTCCAAAGGCGAGTGGCACCCTTGGCGCACGTGGTGCAACCTGAAGGGCACGTCGCGATAAGGGTGGTTGAAGGAGTCAACCTAATTAGCCCTAAGTCATCCACACCTGAATAAAACCTTAAGCATTACCCTTAACCAATCATCGCCTAGATCAGAATCTAAACCCTAAACCTAATACCTTCTAGAAACTAGGGGGGGGGATTTTAGTGTGGCCCTAACAAATGTAAATTCAAAAAAAAAAGGAAAACAAAAACTCAGACCATCACCCTCTCTTTATCCTTGTCTACTTAATAAAACTATCCTCCATCGCCTA
>JZKD02S2033944.1:24276-34289 GCA_000966675.3 Picea glauca | reverse complement strand
ACAACTCTCAACCACTCAAATTAACCTACCATATTTTTTATTCACAACTCTCAACCACTCAAATTAACTCATCATACTTTTTCAAACAAACTTATTTAATTTACTATAAATATTAAATACACTCTATATATTATGATATATTATTAAGGTAGAGATACCCCACGTAATACGATACTAATTAAGTAAAACATTTGTATCATAGTTATACTAGTTAACTGTTCAACCATTTATACGGAGACTATAACTACTTTAGTAACCTACGAAAATAGAAGTTCCAACTTCCAACCTACTTCAACTAGATTCGTTTTTCATTGCACGTGCTAAACTTTGCGTGCACTTAATGGGCGCAAGTTTGCCATATAAGTTTTATCAAAAGTCACCTCTCTTACAAGTTATCTCTCGTAAGTTTAAATGTGTGAATTTGATCCTCTCCTAGCTTATCATTTATGAATATGAATTTGGTTAAGTTAATATTTTATGGTAAGGGGGTGGTGGTAAATTTGGTTTATCAGACTTTACAAGTTATCTCTTGTAAGTTTAAATTTATGAATTTGATTTTCTCTTAATTTATAATTTATGAATATGAATTTGGTTAAGTTAATATTTTTATATAATATTTTATGGTAATGGTGGTGGTGGTAAATTTTGTTTATCAGACCTTAAGAAAGGTAAGAAATTATTTTGTTTGCTTTATAATAATTTTTTTCCTGTGTGAAAAGCTTTAAGAGAAACGTTTTTAGATCATTGTAGATTTTATGAGTTAAAAGGTTAAGGAGATCGATATTGCAACAAATATTTTGAAATTGTGATATAATGTGGGTGTGCACAGAACATTCTAAGAGAAAGTGTTTTTCATCTTCAACCCTCTTAGTGTCACAAAGATGATAAATTCTTTCGACCCATGATGTTTTGTGAACTATCCAATGCCATGTTTCACTATGGAGCTCATGAGAGTTTGTTTTATTTTAGCAATGTTGATTTTCTTCTCTATGCTAGTCAAAACAGAGAGATTTTATATCTTCTAGACCGGGTTGATCACCTCCTTATATTATTTTAATTTTCATTTATCTTCTAATTATTTATCACACCACAACTTCTCATTAAATTTAGTTGAAATAATACTTTAATATTATCGTTATTCTGCAAAGTGGCATCTTCCTTTATTCCCCAATTATTTAGCCAAGACTTTGCATCTTTATACTACCCCTACTTGAGTCGCAGGTGGTTTTGAATGGTTTTTGAAGCAATCTTAGGAAGCCTCGTGTCTTCCATGTTGTTTATCTTATTCTTGTACATTAGGTACATGGTCATTGTTGTGCTCACAATGGGGAAAGACTTGTTTCTATTATGAGGATAGGATAGGGTGTATTGCCTTTAATTTTGAGATTGTAAGTTATAAAACACTTTTGAATTTGCTCTATATTTCTCCATGATTCTTTAGAGATACTTAGCCCCAAACTTCACAACCATATAAGATAATAGCAATGGCAAGTGTAGTGTCCCCACTACTAAACCCAACAATTTAAAATTTTATGATACAATTAAATCAAATGCATGTGTGCTAAGAACACCCAAGCAATTAACAACATTCTTAAAACATGACTGCAACTAAATCAAAATTCACACAATAGTATACAACTGCTTAAAACTCAGAGTAAACACACAACAAATAATGTCATAATTAAATGCAATGCATTGAGAATTTACATGCATTTAACAACATTATGAATGCAGCTAATTGTACAATACACAACAACACATAATTTACTCAAGAACAAAGTATATTGTTAGCCCTCGACCAAGTTTTGAGGAAACCTTGGTCAGGTTTGGACCACCTTTTGGACTTCAACGTGAGGGTCGAAGATGGAGCACCATGGCGGAGCTGAGATCGCGGATCTCACTTGTTTTACGAGCTATGTGGACCCAGCAAGGGGTCCCTTAGGGTTTTTGTAATGGGTTATGGGATGTCGGCCCATGGGTTCTCCCATGTTTAGGCCTTTTTGTAAGGAATTGTAAAAGTATAAATAAGTAAGAATGTAATGTAGAAAGAAGTCAATAGCTTGCAAGGCTAAGTGCAAGTAGTTCTGAGTTGCTTTGTGCAACATAACTTGTATGTAAGACTCTTTGCTCGATAAAGAAGTTGGTTTTGTGACATGACCTAATTTGGGGAAGGAGGATCTGGTGCGCAGTGCGCAGATCTCCTATCCTATGCGAAGCTCAGCTCCATGGCTTAGTGCACATGAGTGAAGGGATGTAAGAGATTGAAGAATAATAAAGAAGACGAAGCAGTTGGTGGACGTAGAACCACACTGGGGTGAACCATGTAAATCTTGTGTCTTTGGTTGCTTTGTGTTGTGTTGCTTATGTTATGAATATGCTCAGTGCTTTGCTTGTTATATATGATAGATAGATATGTTGTTGCTTACTGCTTTACTTGTGAATGAATGTTAGATCTAAGTTAATGCTATGTGCTAAGTGGTAGAGATGCTTAATCTTTATTTTTATTGTGTCGATCTCTCTTGGGGTTTGTTCTGCGATGTTAATGAAGTTAATGAACTAATGCATATCACCTTCTAAGTGTTGCTAGAATACTCTGTGAAGTGTTATTATCACAGATCTATGTCCCAGCTCGGTTGCAGACACTTGAGCCCTGTAACCCCCCCTGCTTCGCAGGTGTTGCTGAAAGGGTCAATAGTTAGAGTTTTGTTGGTGCGTTGTTGAAGCGTTGAACCCTGGGTCTGCCCCTATGCCAACAAATGGTTCCATTGTCGAGACCTAAAACTGTGATTGTTGGGAACTGAAGTAAAGAAAAGAGAATCTATGTGCGTAGATATGTTGTTATAGTACATAGTACTCTAATTGACTTGCGAAGCTCTGTGATAAGAAAGAAATCTGATCTGAAGAAAATAGGTAAGATCTTAAAAGAGACAAAGCTTTGTGCTTTGATAAGAGTAAGATAAGTGAAAATTTTCGTTTCAAAAGCATGAAGTTAAGTATGTTTAATAGATTTTTCCCTAGTCTGAAAGCTAGGGCGCAGTTGGAAGAAAGAGTTGATCTAAGTAAATCTAATAGAAATGAAGAAAGATATGGTATTCCTATGCATAGAAAGAGTTTTTGGATTAATAAGTGGATGCAGGAACCTAGAAATAATTTTTGCAAATTGCAGGTCTAGCACTGTGATCCCAATGCGCAGTATAGGAGAGGTTGGGGAACATACAAGAGAAAGAGAGGATTGACACTATGTTATAACTGTAGAAGACCAGGACATCTTGCTAAGGAATGCCCTGGTACAGGTCCTATTTGTCTTTGTTCTAAAATTGTTGGTCAAGAGGTTGAGGATTGTCCAAAGATGATTGCTAAAGTTGAAAGGATGAACATGAGACAAGAAAACTATGAAGCAAGTCAAGAGACTAAGATCATGTTAGACAATCATAAAGAGAAAGAATCAAAGAAAGCTCAAACTATGTTATCACAGTTGAAAGAAACAATGAATGATCGCAAAGATGTCAGCTTACCAAAGATCCTGAAAGTAAATCAGCGCATAAGTACAAGAATAGAAAAATTTGACATAGACTACGTCTTGGATGAGGAAACACAAGTGAAAATTATGACAGGAGATACTTGGGAAATTTTGGGAAAGCCTACTATGGTACCTTCATTGGGAAGGATAGTCTTGTTTAAGGGAAAGATGATAACCTTATGTGGAAGAGTTACTAATGTACCTGTTATCATTCATGGAACATCAACTGAAGAGGAATTTCAAGTCATTAATTTTGTTGAGAACAGTGCCCCTTTCCCACTTTTGTTAGGAAAGACTTGGATTGAGAAGGATCAAATCAAAAGGAAAGTAGTGGAAGAAGCTACAGAAAAGAAAAAGCAAGAACTAAGGGATTTCACAGCTAGAAAAATAGACCAACTAACAGAAGAACAAGAAGATAAGGCAAAGCAACAGAGGGAAAGAGAATTAGTTGTCGAGGTTGAAATAATGCAAGAAGGTTTGAAGGACCTATCCATGCAATAATGAAGCATATCCACCCAGGAAGTAGTTAGAGAAGGGATATTAACTTCAAACCCTTCGAGAGCACATCAGCAGTGCGAAGTCACTACGCTAGGAGAGGACAAGAATACGAATGGAAAGAGGATTCCAGAAACTGTTAGAAAAACTCAGATCACGGGAAAGAAGGCAAGGAAGCTCAGTAAAAAGAAATCCAAGCTAGAAAATCTATAGGAAGCTACAGAGAACAGATGGAAGACTTCACACACTAGAACCTCGCAGGAGGCAGGTTCGCAGGATTTGAACCTCACCGAAACAACAGGACCACGCAGAATGGGACTTCGCCCTGGCAAAGCTATATGACCGTTGGAGGTGCCCCGCCCATTAGAATGACGCTCAGCAACAGCTAGAAAACGCATTTATGAGCGGATGGACCGCTTTTGGGACGTTGAGACCGTGGCATAACAGACAGATTCGCATTGATGGAAGCATTCCTGTCGCTTGGAAGGATTTGTTACGATGCTCGCTTATTTAACCCATTGGTCGCTGCGTTGGGACCACTTTTTGCCACCCATGAATAACTGAGCCAAGAAGAGAATTGATTGTGTGTCAAGCTGTGTTATTAGAAGCTAGACATCGCCATTTGTTTATCTACCCCGCCTGTTCGTTCGCCTACCCTACCCTACATGTTTAACAGTGAGAATGTCAGGCAAACGTACTAAGTTAGAGAAGTTCGTCAAGGAGGTTCTTAAGAAGTTCATGGATGATAGATCTATGTCTAAAGGAGTACAGACATCGTCAACCAGGGGACTGCAGACTTTCCCTTCGACTGGACGACGTTATGGTCATACTAACCCCGCGATTGAACAGCGAAGTAAGCATCGCGACGATCTGGCTAATGAGAAGCAGATCTCATCAATATTACCAGAGTACATCACGCCTTTGGTTGGCGTGGTTAACCGCGACAGCATTCCATGAGACTATGAGTACACTCTGATCATCGTGTATATCCCGAAAGGAATACACGTAGTTGGGAGTCAGTTAGAACAGATCCCACTACTAAAGAACATCGACTTCAAACTTAGAGATAGAAATAATTATGCTATGCTCGCACCCCACAAATACTTGACGAAAACAACTGGGAATAAGCCTCGCATGGTCTCTCAGCCATGGATTAAGGAGCTCGTGCAGTCCACTATACTAAATGTGATGAAGATTCCCCATTTTGGCCATCACCAGGAAGTTAACGCTTGCGTTAAACTTCTCTTGTCGTGCTACCATGGCGGATACCTTTGGCTCAACCGGTGGATTATTGTGGAACCGGTGTTGATCCACTTGAATACAGGATTAAGCATGCAGGGACCTGACCCTCAACATTTTTACCCAGGGAAGGCTTCGGACCACTCCCTGGTGCAACGCATCAAGGAGGCTTACAGCGAAGTCGAAAAGGGAAAGCGACGCTACAAGGTAACCTCTATCTAAGATGGCACAGTGTGCCACGCTTGTCCACTCATAGCTGGCAAGATCGTAAGAAAGAACCGTTCCACACAGGTCACCGAGTTTGTGGTGGACCTCGCAGGAAAATGTGTGGAGGGCATGCAGATGAATTGGGCGAGTTACCTCGACAATGAACTCGAGAAAGACTGTCGTGAAGCTCAGGATCAGTATACAAATTCCATTTCAGCTGGTTGATCGTGTTGATCACATTTTTCACTTGGGAAATGCCTGAGGGAGACACCTTTTCGAAGATCGAACCATCAGAGTCGTTGGCCAATAGGTTCTCTACCTTGTGGTACACCAACGACATGTTGAAACAATGGCAGTCGAACGTTGTGTTCCATGCGTATTATCAGCAACTGAAGCTTTCCATTGACGAATTTTCGCGCATGACATCGCGCACCTTGCACCAGTACAGACCACTAGCAAAGTTATGCACAGATTGGCATTTTATCTATATCACTGGGCACAGAGATGAGATCAAGGAAGAGTTACAATCATATTACAAATTTACAGACGAGGACATGGAGCAGATCACTAAGGAATGGTCGGAGGAGTTACTTCTACCGGTCGATGATGCAGAACTCTCTGACACTGACAACATAGGAAGCCCCCTGGTCACCTAGGTCGAGCATGTTGGACAGTCCACCAGGACGAAGAAGAAGAAGAAGTAGGAAGACATCCAGAATATAGAGATCGATGAGGAGGATAGCGCCTCTGAAGAAAATGGATCTGGCTCGCCCGCAGGAGGAGGAGAAGAAGAACACCAAGCAGATGGATAGGGAGGAGGGGATGAAGGAGAAAAGAAAGGAGAAGGCGAAGCTACACCACCAAAATATCCCCCTGCTGAAACACTGCAGAAGAGGAATGTTTCTTCGTAGAAACCCTCAGCAAGAAAGAAGACACGCGCTAGCAAGCCCCAGTTCGAGGCCACACTCACGGAGGATGATATCAGTCTAGTCTGCGGAGTCATGAAGGACGCTTCAGAGGACATCCTGCAGAGATATGGCGTGAAGCAGGAAGAGCTATATGGTAGGCTCGAAAAGGAATTAAAGGAAGTACAAGTAGCCTTCCTTGCCACATAATACAGAATTGGCGGATAAACCAGCCCAATTAAGAAGACCTGCAGATGCGACAGAGGTTCGACTTCAGAGAATCCACGAAGAAAAGGAGAAGGCTACAGAAGCCTTGAAATAAGGAAAAGATGAAGTCTTAGAGCAATTACGCGTAGTGTGGTACTGTGTAACTGCTTATGAAAATGAAAAAGAAGAGTTTCAGGTGATGGTCCAAGAGGAAAAAGTCCAACTACAGAGAGAAAAGGAGCAGTTGCTCGCAGAACGGGCCACGGTTAAGGAAGCTGTCAGTAAAGCATGTCATTATGTATCGGGTTTGGCACAGGAGGAACAGGAGTCCTTCAAGGCTCAAGCGGTGAAGATCGTTGAGACCATCCAGAAGCTTCAAGCAAGGATAACAGAGTTGGAGGTCCAAGCAGTACCGAGCACCCTGTAGGAAGTGCGTGACCAGAGGGAGGAATCCGCTAAGAATGCAATAGTAAGGATCAGAGCCCTCGCCTTAGAATGAAAACAGTTAAACGATAGAAGTGTGCAGACTTATGAATGCCTCGCAGAAGATCCAGAGCTAATGAAATTGGAAGCAGAGTTACAGGAGGCGCAACAACAGGCTTCTTTGTGCAGGCGCAAATGAAGCTACTCACTGGAGTTGAGAGAATGAAAAGATCACAGGAACAACGCGCGGTACATCAACATATTACTACCATCCAAGGCAGAGTAATGGAAGTCATGCAGAAGCTCCAACTAGTGCAGGATGAAGCCTGCAAAGTGTTTGAAGAAATTGAAGGACAAGGCTCGCAACTGGACCAAGTGGTTGCAACATTGGAACAACACCTGGAAGGGCCTGTTACAGCGCATACGATCCAGGAGCTCGTTGAGCAGGAGGCACAGGTTAAGCAGCAAGTCGAGGCATCGTGAGTGAAGCTCGAGGCCTTCGAAGCAACATTGCCCAGACCTGAGTGACTCGGGACGAGTCACGGGTGAGTGTTGGGGGCGTGTTCACCCTCGACCAAGTTTTGAGGAAACCTTGGTCAGGTTTGGACCACCTTTTGGACTTCGACGCGAGGGTCGAAGATGGAGCACCATGAAAAAGCTGAGATCGCGGATATCACTTTTTTTGCAGGCTATGTGGACCCAGCAAGGGGTCCCTTAGGATTTTGTAATGGGTTATGGGATGTCAGCCCATGGGTTCTCCCATGTTTAGGCCTTTTTGTAAGGAATTGTAAAAGTATAAATAAGTAAGAATGTAATGTAGAAAGAAGTTAATAGCTTGCAAGGCTAAGTGCAAGTAGTTATGAGTTTCTTTGTGCAATAGATCGGGTATGTAAGGCTATGTGCTCGATAGAGAAGTTGGCTTTGTGTCATGACCTAGTTTTGGGAAGGGGGATCTGGTGCACAGTGCAGAGATCTCTTGTCCAATTTGAAGCTTGGCTCTGTGGCTTAGTGCACAGGAGCGAAGGAATGTAAGAGATTGAAGAATAATAAATAAGACAAAACAGTTTGTGGACGTAGCCCCACAATGGGGTGAACCATGTAAATCTTATGTCTTTGGTTGCTTTGTGTTGTGTTGCTTATGTTATGAATCTACTTAGTGTTTTGCTTGTTATATATGATAGATAGATCTGTTGTTGCTTAGTTCTTTTCTTGTGAATGAATGTTAGATCTAACTTAATTCTATGTGCTAAGTGGTAGAGATGCTTAATCTTTATTGTTACTGGGCCGATCTCTCTTGGGGTTTGTTCTGCGATGTTAATGAAGCTAATGAACTAATGCATATCACCTTCTAAGTGTTGCTAGAATACTTTGTGAAGTGTTATTATCACATATATGTGTCCCAGCTCGATTACAGACACCTAAGTCATGTAACCCACCCTGCTTCTACCTCAGGTGAGACTTCGCTTGCTTCGCAAGTTTTGTCGAAAGGATCGATAGTTAGGGTTTTGTTGGTACGTTGAACCCTGGGTCTGCCCCTGTGCCAACATATATGCACAACAAATAAATCCTATAAATAAGAAAAAAAAATAGAGATAAAAATAGTTATCTTTTATCAACAATTGTGCAGCCAACTGCAGGGGACGAACGTTCCTCCCAATCACAGAGTTTTTGCTCCAAATATCAGCAGCAAATCACCCCTAAATTGGGGCTCCAAATAAAAAATATAGGTTGTCTTTACTGTCCACTCATGGTCCATTTTTTACCCTTAGCAAACTAATTTTCCTACGGCTATCCCAATCCACCAACCCTCTTCCCCTCAACCTACACAATGCAAGGAATGGGATCCCCCTTCACTATACACAGTCCCTCAGGCCTTCCCACTTCCCTTTAGGGATCTAACATAGGTTGGCTAGGAATCTCTCTTGTTGGGGACTCCATGGATGTCAAGTGCAACAGGAAAATCTCACATCAGCAAGATCACTATTATAGGGTAATGTCTCACACATAATCTCACTCTACAAGCCTAACAATATGTTTCTTCATGAATTTACATCTCTAACAAGTTGTCACACATGCCCACTATGGCTGCATTCAAGCTCCAGTACTCTGCACTCCCTTGTTGTCCCCAAAACCTAGTTGAAAAAATTGCTTACCATACCCATACAAATGTCCCTTTTACCCATAAATGTTGACTCCCACATTCCCTAATCTTGATTGTACTCATCCCCCATGCTCTCATAACTATGGGATGTGAATTTTCACACCAACCCTCTTACATATGTTTAATGATTGGCTTTGGGAACCCTCAGAAGGAAAATAGAAGGTTATACACAATAATATTTTTTAGGATGGTGGGATGGGATTAATACACACGAATAAATCCCCCTCTTAGACCCCCTTATTAGACCTTCCCCTCTCTTGTGGAAATTTAGCTCCATTAATCCATCCATGTACATCTGCAGTCAACGTTACATTTTGTTTTATTATCATGATATACAATGCTTGCATATTACATAGTGGGGCCCATGGCCATACATCGTATTTACATTACATATCACTAATTTGGGGATTAAAAACAAGGATCTTACAGTGAGAGTCACAAAGAGGAGTTTATTCTTATCTCATAGCCAAAGGTCTGTTGATTTACAATTGTTTTTAAGTCCATAATCAGTTTTTCACCCTTCGTTTATCATTTTCTCAATGTTATAGTTTCAGTTAAGCTTGTGATGAAGATTGATTCCAAGATATATGTATGAAGTCACTTCCTCCAAATTGTTGTTGCCATACACGAAATTAGCGTAAGTGAATTTTTTTAATTTAATTATCATAACATTTATTTTGTCGGTGTTAACAGTCATACCCATACTAGAGCATAGCTCCTTGAGTATTTTTAGTTGTTTTTCAATATCATAGGGACTTCTCACCATAAGAACATATCATCAACATAAAGAACAAGGATGATGATTATGTTAGTGAGAGTCAAGCCGACACAACCTACTTCTTCCAAGCAACCCTCT
>JZKD02S2033922.1:33092-44964 GCA_000966675.3 Picea glauca | reverse complement strand
TAAAAACATCATGTCATATAACTTAACACATCATAATGAAGGAAAAAGTTTTATCATCATAAAAATCCAGATCACTTGCGAGCAAGTGTCCTCAAAGAATAAGTTTGGTAAGTGCTCTAGAGCGGGATGTTACACTACTCTAAGATTTCTCGTACACTATCTAATTTTAGTCGCATTCCAGAGCCGAAGTGGAAACTCCTGCTATGTTTACAATTTTCAAAACGTGCCTCAAAGGGTAAAATTCGACATTGGTTCAAGCATGCCTCCAAAGATGAATTTTGACGCTAAGTGAAGGCGTATTTCAAAAAATCAGCTACAACTGTCAACACTGAATTTCTAAAAGAACTCACTCGTGTTGAGTGGTCCTGTCTCTGCACACTTGCCAACGATGTTCCTACATCATACTCCCCTTGAAAAAAATTCATGGACTCATGTCCATGATCTCCTCTATTGATTTTCCCTACTTATGGATAGCAGCTTCATTTTCCCAACTGGCATATTCTATTGGGTGTCCCTTCCATTTGACCAGATACTCAAAATAAGTATTCCTCCTAGTCGTTTTGCCAATCCTCTGATCAACAATTTTCTCCATCTGCGGCTTTTCTTCTATAGGCATATGTTTCTCCCATTGAATCTTTCCTTGATATTCTGACCCTTCTGTGTCATATTTCTTGTAAGGATACAGGTCGAAAACATTGAATATGGGTGAAATGCCCACACCATCTGGTAGTTCGATCTCATAGGCATTTTCATCAAACTTACTCAAGATCTTACAGGGTCCTATAATCTATTTTCTTCATCTTCAATTTGTTATATGTTCCCCTAGGGAACCTTTCCTTCTCGATATGTGCTAAAAACTGATCTCCCACTTCAAATTGAAGTTCCCCGCGATGTTGATCAACCCTGTGCTTGTATTTCTGGTTAGAAATCTATAATTGTTCCTTGATCTGACTATGGAGTCTCTACATTTCAGTAGCAAAATCCTCTACTCTAGCGCTTCTGATCTCTCCCTGTTCCAAGTCCCTTAACTCAAAAACTCCCCTGGGTTGCATTCCATAGAGTATTTGGAATGGGCTCCTTCCAGTTCTTTTGTTTGGTGAGTCATTGTATGCAAATTCTTCTTGTGGTAGAATCTTATCCCACTGGTTATGATGTTCAGTAACCAGACTTCTCAATAAGTTTCCCAAACTTCTATTTACCACCTCAGTCTGACCATCTGTCTGAGGGTGATAAGGTGAGATGAAGGAAAAATATGTCCCCATATTCTTCCACAACATCCTCCAAAAGTGACCAACAAATTTTGTGTCTCTGTCTAAAACAATTCTCCTGGGTAGGCCGTGAAGACTCACAACTTCTCTGAAAAATAGATTTGCAACATGTGTTGCATCACTGGTCTTCTAGCATGGGATGTGTTAGCGATATTTCTTGTCTCGGGATTAGGCGTACCCAGGTCTGCATTTTGCACCGGAAGCACCTGAGCATATCGCGAGATAATCCCATCTTGTAGCAGCAAGTCAAGCAAGCGAGCGGGCAAAAACCGCGATCCGCAATTTCCCGACCGGATTAGAACCGTCCGTCAGCAGGGACATGTGTCGATAGATCCCGCAGAGTCGGGGATCGGGGAACTAAAATTCCCGTGCAAATGACAGTGGGAATCGCGATATCCCGATACGCGATTTCTCGACGGAGTTAAGGGCCATAGTGGGAAACAGGTGGCAGGTTTTCACGACGGGGGACAGATCGTTGACATCGCAAACCGTGAAACTCCAATGGAGTGTATGGCCGAGGGCATATGGTGATGGTCACTTGGACCAGGGCCTAGTCAAAGGGATAGCACGGAAGGTGCATCGGCAATCGAAGAATCGCAAGTCCCAGGGACTTGTGTATCGAGACATCAAAAGCGCCGAAGCCCCGACAGAGGTTCAGTTGAGGTCATATAAGAGGTGGTCACATGGAACATAGTATGGCCAGGAGGGCTAACCCGTACATGCGCTCATCGGAGAATCAGTGATCGGGAGTTCAAAGGGTCAAGAACTCTTGACAGCGGGAATCATGAAACCCCGAAACCCGATGTAGAGTTGGGGAAAGGTCTCGATGAAGTTTAGTAGATCATGAGGAAAGGAAAAGAGACCAGTGGACTAGGTCGAGGTTTCATCAAGGATTTCACTCAAGGGATCCAAAAGAGCCACTTCGGCTTAGCAGAGAAGGAGAAAGAGGGTGGGTGAAGCCTCGCGTCACCCATTTATTGCAAAAGTATGGAGGTCTCGGTTGAAATTGACCCAGGAGGGTCCCTGGTACCGGTTCTATTCAGGAAAGCCACGCCAAGTCTCCAACTCACCATAGAAGCCTGCACACGCCAGTTCAATATTCAAAGGGCCCAGCTACCCCCCTGGCGCATGCCATGATGAATTAAAGAGGCGCACGACAGGGGAACAAAGGGCAGATTTGATGGAGGCAGACTGACAGCCCGTCCTGATAGAGAAGCTCCGCAATGTTAAGCATTGAATTCGTGATGTGATCGTGCCTAGAGAACCAGAGTTAGTCCCAAGTATATGTAGGCATTTTTGCCATTTTTGTAGGTATCGATGGTCGAGAAGATCTCCCTATTGTAATGTTTAGCAACTATTTCAATTTCCAGCTTATGTATCTGTATATGACATTTCTTGTTTTATGACAGACAGTTCTTCTTTACCCGTCTAAGTTTTTCATCTTATGCTGGGAAGTTCGTGATTGACTGAGTCATGCGAATTGTTGCATTTCTGTTATGATAAATGATTTATCGTGGCATGATTGTATTTTCTGGTGCTCTGTATTCGAATGCAAGAAGACCTTGTGTTGGGATGCTTTCTTCTACAGTCTATTAGGAACTTGTTGTTTATAACAGACCTTCGCACTCTTCTCCATAAGTCTTCCGCCTGTTCAGCCTTTACTGCAGCTCACTGTCTGAAGTTTACACAAGACCTCACTTTCTCATGCATGCCTGGCCTGTTTTTAGAGTTGGACACTACTGTTTAGAGTTTCCTTCCATTTGATCACCCATCTATGAAAAATCGTGACACAAAACTGATGGGCGTCGGGCTCTGCTCCTGATAGCAATCCAGGAGTGACTTCCGTCGCCAACAGGATGAAATGTGCCATCGTTGAAAATCTATCCACCACCACAAATATGGAGTCAAATCCTCTTTGTGTTCTCGGCAATCCCAATACAAAATCCATGCTTATTGCATCCCAAGGCCTCTCTGGTATTGGCAATGGTTGATACAATCCAGTGTTTTGTCTTTTCCCCTTTGCATGTTGGCAGATTCTACATATGTTCACCAACTTTATCACATTTGTTCTCATACCTATCCAATAGTATGAGCTGTTCAACTTTGCAAACATTTTATCATGGCAAAACTGTCCAGCCAATCCTCCACTATGCTTCTCCTTTAGAATATTTCCCCTCATTGAGTATCTTGGTATGCACAATTGATTTCCTCTGAACAACAACCCTTTTTGAACCATATAATCTATCCAATGACATCTATCTCTCAGTACAAGGCTTTTATATGCTTCGTAGGCCTCCTTGAAATCTGTATCATCATAATACATATCCTTAAGGTGTTCAAACCCCAAGGTCTTCACCTGGAATTCGTACAGAATTAAACATCTCCTGCTTAGCACATCACCAACCTTGTTAGCATTCCCAACAATATGTTTTATGAGAAAAGTAAAAATTTTCATATATTCCACCCATTTTTCATGCCTCTGGTTCAAGTTTTCTTTTCAGGTTATGAATTGTAAAGCCTAGTTATCGTTGTACAAGACAAACTCTTGTGGGACAAGATAATTCCTCCATTTCTTCAATGCTTGAATTATGGCATAGAACTCCTTGTCATATGTGGAGTATTTCCTCTTAGTCTCATTCATCTTCTCGTTGAAATAGGCAACAGGTTGATTTTCCTGACTTAGAACTGTTCCTATTGCAACTCCACTTGCATCACATCTTACCTGAAATGTCTTTTCAAAATTTGGCCAGACCAGAATTGGTCGTTCTGTTATCTTCTCCTTCAGTATATTGAAGCTCTTTTCAGCCTCCTCTGTCCATTTAAAATACTTGTGACACTTCTTCACTGTATCCATCATTGGTGCACAAATCCCACTGAAGTCTCTAATGAACTTTCTATAAAAAATTGCTAAACCATGAAAGCTCCTTACCTCGAACATGCTCCTTGGTGACATCCATTCTCTGATCACTTTCACCTTCTCTGGATCCATCTTCAGTTCATTTTAAGAGATCACAAAACCGAAATAAATGAGTTATGTCTTCATAAAAGAGGATTTTTTCAAATTGATCAGCAGCTTCTCCTGCTGTAGCCTTCTCATTACTAGCGTTAGGTGCCTCAAATGCTCCTCTTTAGTCCTGATAAAGACCAGTATATCATCCATATATACAACCATGAAATTGCCAATGAAATCTTTCATATTTTCGTTCATTAGCCTCATAAAAGTGCTTGGGGCATTCATTAAGACAAATGGCATAACTAGCCACTCATACAAGCCTTCATTCATCTTAAAGGTTGTTTTCCATTCATCACCTTCTCTCATCCTAATCTGGTGATATCCACTTTTCAGATCTATCTTAGAAAAGAAATTTGCTCCACTTAAACAATCCATTAAATCATCGATTCTTGGTAAAGGGAATCTGTACCTGATGGTGATATTGTTGATGGCTCTCGAGTCTGTGCACATTCTCCATCCTCCATCTTTCTTTGGGCTTAACACAGTTGGTACTGTGCATGGGCTCAAACTTTCTTTGACTAAGCCCTTATCCAACAACTCTTGGAATTGGTTCTTCACCTCCTCATTTTCTCAAGGTGTTAATCTATACACTGCCTTGTTTGGAAGTCTTGCTCCTAGTATCAATTCAATATGATGACTGATACTTCTGATGGGTGGTAATGAGTTTGGCAGCTCATCCGCCACTATATCAACAAAATTATCCAGCAGCTCCTAACCTTCTTCAGGTAGATCATTCACTAATGTACTTGCAAGGATGACCCTGGGCTTCCTCACCACAGTGAACTGCATCTCCTCTTCTTCCTTGACTTCTTTCAAGATTTCCTTCCTGCTCATGAGAAGTATGCTTGTGTTGGCTTCCTCTTTCGCTCTCTTCTCCTACATTGGCAGCAACATATGCGTCCTACAGTTCTTCTCCAATGTATATGTATTCCTTCTTCCATCATGAATGAAATTTCTGTCACACTGCCATGGTATTCGCAACAGAATGTGACATACGTCCATGGGAGTTACATCACATAGGATTTCATATTTATATCCTCCTATTTTAATTTCAACCAGGCATTGTTTGGCGATCGTTACTTGGTGTCCTTTTTGCAACCATGAGACTTTGTATGGCCTTGGATGTGCAATTGTCTTCAGCTCCAATTTCTCCACCATCTCTGTCGATACTAGGTTGTCAGTACTCCCACTGTCAATGATTACCTTTCATAATTTATCCTTAGTCTTTCAAGCTGTCCTGAAGATACGCTTTCTCGACACTGACTTTTCAATTTCTGCCTTTGGTTTTAAGAGAACTTTTCTCAACATCAGGGATGCTCCATCCTTTGCTCCTTCTGCCTCAACATCTCTTCATTGTGCTTATGAAATGTGGGCTTCTCCTCCTTCCTTCTTATTCTTGGGACATTCCCAAGACATGTGCCCTATCTTTATTCAGTTATAGCACCTTAGGCCTCCTCTGCCTCTTCCTCTAGAAGAGTTTCTTCCACCACTCAGTCTTCCTCATGAACTTCCACCTTGTTCTGAGTTATTGTGTGGTTTCTCAGCCTCTTCCTTAGACTGATGTGCTTTGTCATGGTGAAATCCCTTACTTTTTCTCGAGATTGAGCCTTTACCTCTTCCTCGCTGGTTTTATTTTCTAGCCAGCTTCTCCTCTACCTTCAGCACAAACTGATAAGCATCTTCCACAGTCCTTACTGACATCATGCTAAGCTCATCCTGGATCTCATATCTCAAGCCATTTATATATCTGGCGACTCTTTCTTTGTCTCTCTCCCTTTGTCTAGTTATGATGTTCAACCAGTAGAACTCCTCGGTGTACTCCTTGACTAACATCCCTTTCTACCTCAGGTTCTATAGCTTCCTGAACATATTGATCTGGTAGTCTTTAGGTATGAAATTAGCCTTCAGTTTGGCTACCATCCTATCCCAACTCTTAATCCTCTGTTTTCCTTTACTTCTCCTCTCAGCCTCCAGTTCATCCCACCACAGTGCTGCATGCCCTTTTAGCCTGGTGACTGCCTGCTTCACCTTCTTTTCCTCATCAACATCTTCATAGTCAAAGTGTTTGTCCAAGGACCTTATCCAGTCCAACATTTCTTCAGCATCTATATTTACCTCATACATGGGGACCTCTATCTTAGCTCTGCCTCCTAATATGGCAACTGCTCTCAACAAATGTTTTTCTGCAACATCCTCTCCTGCAGCTTCTTCAACCTCAACCTCTTCACTTTCTGCATCACTGACATCCCCAACGTCAGGTGCTCTTCCCTATGCTACTTCCACTACTTCCATTCGGGCACGAAACTCTCGCATCTCCCTTTCTACAACACGGTTGGCTAAAGGTGCCTCTCATCTTCTTGGCGGCATTATGTCAACTATCTGTCACACACAGAGTATAGCTTCGAGTTATCTGTCTCCTTATTTTCCTCCTTCTTCTAAAGTCTACAGAAAAAAACCGAGGCTCTGATACCACCTGATGCAAACCCCCTATCCCTCCTAAGGGCTACGCGACCTCCCGGTCAGGATATTATAATTATGGAGTCGAAATGGCTCTTTTGGTTCCGCACTGGAACCCTTCGGACAATTACGCAGGTCCCTTACGAATGTTCAGTTGGCTTTTTTGGGCGCCAAGCGTGAGATCCCACAGTGCGTGACCAAGAGCTATGACCAAGTTCTAAGTCGAAAAGGCACTTATCGGGGACCAGGACCGCCCGAGTCAAGTGTCCCGTCTTCTTGTCTCTCGAACCTCCGATAGTCAAAATGCCAAAATGGCTCGGCACTTACTCCTTCTGGATTTTTCATTTCACAAAATCTGGATGCAAGGGATATCCTTACACCTTAGGGTCTCCGATCCCTGAAAAGCCGAAATACCCGGCGCCTATTCTTTTCGGTATTTTGTGTTTCGCGAAATCAGGGTGCGCGGAATGTCCTTTCTCCTTAGAACCTCCGGTCATTGAAAAGCTGAAATGCTTGGCACCTCTCAATTTTAGGATTTCGCGTTTCATGAAATTAGGATACAAAAAGTATCCCTGCTCCTTGGAGTCTCCGTTCACCAAAAAGCCGAAATGCCTGGAACCTATTAATTTTTGGATTTCGTGTTTCGCGAAATCAGGGTACAAAGGGTATCCCTGCTACTTGGAGTCTCTGGTCACCGAAAAGACGAAACGCTCAAATGATGAAACACCAAAATGCCTTGGCTTTCAATCAACGACTCACAATAATCCCTGTGATCGATGGCCCACGTCGAATCGCGATTTCGCTATTTCATGATTTGGGGTTCTGAGGGACTAGAACCTCTGTCTTTCCAACTCTTGGTACCCAATGTACCAAAATGGATCAACGGTCTAGATTGTCCTGTGATTGACAGCTCTGATCGAATCACGACTTCATGATTTCGCGATCCGGGGTTCTAAAGGACAAATGTCTCTATCCTTCCACCTCCCGGTACCCGAAGTCCTGAAATGAACATCGAGAAACTCTCACCGCTAACCTACTCGCACCTCTACCTGATATGACGACCTACAGGGTTTTGGTGTTCCTCCTCGAGGATTCTCAACCATTCGTTTCGATTTCCGAACTCTCCTCCTGGATCTGTGCAGGGTTAAAGCCTGTGATCCTTCCTTCAATAGGACAGCCTGTGAAGATTTCCACCTCGATCCAACGCTCGACGATGTTCTTCCTCCTGAGATTTTACTCGATTTAAACTTAGGAGATTTATCAGTCTGTGAACACTCAGTCTTCTCTCCCTCTAGGGAATGGGTTCCTGGATCTCGATAACCCTTTCCAAAGTGTTATTCCTCCTTATCTTTGTCTGGTTCAGACTCCGGCTCCTGCGCACTCCTTGCATCTGACGGAGTTCGATAGCTCAAACTCATGGCCTTTTCTCTCTGTCTCGATGCACACCTTGCAGAGCTCCCAGTGAAGAGAAAACAATTCCACAACGTTCCTCCCTGGCTCGATGCACACCTTGCAGAGCTCCAAATGAAGAGAAATAATTGAAACTGCCCAAATCTCACAGTTCCATTCACTTGTTATAAAACATAAAATAATAGGAAAACACACACAGTCCAAGATCAACACATTTGGATCAATTTTCCATTCTATTATATTCACAAGTGCCTAATGGCTACAGATTACATTCAAAACTACAATAACTCAAAAACATTTTCCTCTTGCTAATTCGCAGTTCTCTCTTACAACTATTTTTTATCTGTATTCCAGTGCTCTCTAACTAGGTGTGTAAACTTCTACATAACTCAAAGATTTTTCTAGGGTTTCCCCTGGCTACTTGCCTACTCTAAGATTCCTCCTACACTATCTAAGTTCAGTTGCATTCCAGAGCCAAAGTGGAAAATCCTTCTCTGTTTACAATTTTCAAAACATGCCTCAAAGGGTAAAATTTGACATTGGTTCAAGCGTGCCTCCAAAGGTGAATTCCCGTGTTGAGTGGTCCTACCTCTGCATGCTTGCCAACGATGCTCTTGCATCACTAGACATTTTTGGACAGAATTCTTTTCTTGTTTGGATACTCAATTGGCTCATATCTCATTCTTCCATCATCAATAAGATGGAAAAACTGAGATAGTGAACAAATGTCTAGAAGGCCACCTTCGTTGCTTTGTATCTGATAAACAAACATAATGGGTCAAATGGTTACCCTTGGAAGAATGGTAGTATAACACTTCCTTTCAAACTACAACAAAAATGACACCATTTATATCACTCTATGGATACCACCCTCCTTCCATCACTTCTTCTCTAAAAGAAAAATCTAAGGTTGAAGCAATGGAATATCACATCGAGCATCCACAACAAGTTCTCCAAATATTAAAGGACAACCTGACCATGGTACATAATCACATGAAACACTAAGCAGATCAACATCGTAGTGAAAGAAGTTTTGAAGTAGGGGATTGGGTGTTTTTAAGACTACAACCATATAAATAGATGTCCCTCAAGAAAGCTAAGAAGGATAATAAGTTATCACCAAAGTACTATGGCCCTTATAAGGTGTTGCAAAATATTGGTACTATGGCATACAAATTGGAGTTGCCTGCATCTTCACGAGTACACCCATTGTTCCATGTTTCATGCTTAAAGAAGGTTATAGGTGACAAGATCCCAATTCAAACTATATTTCCAGAACTTGATGAGGAAGGAAAAATCATATTGGAGCCCGAAGCCATCACTTTCACAAGAATTCGCTAGTTAAGGAATAGATCCATTTCAGAGTATCTCATTAAATGGAGGAAACTACGAGCTGAATATTCCACCTGGCAAAATAAGTCTTTTATATAGAAGCATCCATATTTACTCAACCATTTTGGACAACACTTGTCTCAAGGGGAGGGGCATGTTAATCCCTAAATAGTGTCTCATTACCCCTTAATTGAGGCATATTATATTAGTAATTTTATTTTATTTATGTTGAATTTAGTCCATTAGTTGTAATTATACCTCCTAGTCTCCTATATATACCAAGGAGACATTTTCATTTGGAATCATATTGTATTTTGACATTTATGTGGGCATAAGGAGGTTTCCCCCTCGAAGAGGATTAGTATCTGAATTTCTCTCTTTTTCAAGGCGTTGAGTACTTATTCTAAGGTTTTTCTATGCTATATTGATATTTGGTTCCTAACACCTAAAGTGTTTATGATTGAGATAAGTCACAATATCTTCTCCAAAATCCATTTATCCAATTGATTATCTGGTCTTTTTTTCTTTGATGACTTTACTTACCAAGAGTATTGTCTTGAGATTCATATGAATGCAAGTTTTTATTATCTTAGGGTTTGTTCTAACATTGTTAGAAAGTTTTACCTATAAAAACTAGAAGTCTTTGTATGTTACCAAGCTCACCTGATTGATAGTCTAGGGTGACTCTTGGAGTGCTAACTCAATCTTTTTTTTCTTTGTAGCATTGTATCCTACAAAAACTTAGTTCCAAACATCATTTCCCTCTTCCTGTAAATTTGTTTTCATTCATCTGCTCCAGTAGGGATAGTTATGATCGTCAAACTCGGGTACCCCAATGGTCATGTTATCAATAATCTCCTTCTAGTGGTTAAAATTCTTCTTGAAGTACCCACTTTGATACCATTTGTTGGATTACTGACTGGGGGGGTGTGAATGAGTAATGACAAATTGTTCCACTTTTAACCACAATATATATTCTTTATATTTAGCAATAGTGTTTAGCAATATATCATCAATGTATCATGTATGAATACATCCAATAAATATATCATAAGAATGTAAACATAAGATACATCACATCAACATCACATCAAGAACATAGTACACCAATATTTACGTGAAAACCCAAATGGGAGAAGACCACATAATTCTTTCTTATATAATATCAAGAATTGAATCATAGGAAGAACCAACTTTCCAATTCTCTGGTTACAAATGGAAGGAGGCTCCAACCCCCTATTCTCAGGCTCCAACTTAAAGGAAGATAAAACTCGATGTTTCTCTGGCTCCAACCAAAAGGAGGCTACAACCCCCTAGGTTCCCTGACTCCAACCGAAAGGTGGCTACAACCACCTAGTTCTTAGGCTCCAACATGAAGGAACCTCCAATTCCCTAATTCTCTGGTTCCAACTGGAAGGAGGATACAACTCTCTTTCCTTGCCTCATCCTACTTCCCTGAGATATAAATGTAGACCAACTGTAACATAATCTACCACTATTAAAAAATATATTACAACTCTGTCACTATCACTTTTATTGTCACTATCAATGCCACTATAACTGATACTGCCATTGATATTGTCACTGTCACTACCACTATTGTTGTCTTTGTCACTACCACTATCACTAATACTATCACTGTCACTGCCACTATCACTGATATTGTCACTATCACTGCCATCATCAATGATACTCAACCAAATCCTCTCACATGGATCATATATCAAATACACCTCTCAACTAGATGTCTAACAAACAAATGCCTCAACCAACCTTGATCCAACATCACCACATACCATCACAAGTTATGTGTCTCAACCATGTACCAACCTGTACCATGCATCAACCTATACCCCAACCTGTAGCATCAAGTGCATCAACCATGTACCATAGAAAGTGCAGTAAATATGTACCAAAACAAGTACATGGATCATATATAATAAAAAGTGCATGAATCATGTACCAAACCTATACCATATATTAACCTATACCATCAATCATGTACCAACCATATACCTATATTGTATAACATATAATATTCCAACCATGCAAATCAACCATGTGCATCAACCATGGAAATAAATACCTCTACTTTATACCATTCCATGTGCCAACCATGAAATGTATCTCATATACCATATTAGGCATCAAACATGTATTATACTAGGTACCATAAGATATGTTTAACAAGTAATACCAAGATTCTATCTCAACCAAGTACCTTCACCACTAATAGATGTATCCTATGTATGTACTACCATATGTCAAGTGTATATTTCAATAATGTATCAATATCAATGGTAGACCACTAAAAAAACAACCATACACCTTGTACCAATAAACCAAGAAGTGTGCCAATAATGTATCTCACCCAACATGTACCATATATTAT
>JZKD02S2033922.1:6457-33082 GCA_000966675.3 Picea glauca | reverse complement strand
CACTGATCGAACCGGAGATTCCTGCATAGAGTGCAGTTGAATTCCTCCACATGGGGTGCGTAGAGGAGGTTCAATAGGAGAACTCTTATTCTCGTTCACCAGGAGTGACTAAATTGAATCCCACTCCATGGACGTGATTATCCTCTGTGTGTTGTTGGGATTATGCCTTAGTTGGAAAGCGGTTGAAGGTTGAAGGGTGCGCAGGGGCGTGAAGGTTCTCTAAAAGAGCCTGAGTTAACAAAGCTTAGGAGTGATAATCCCTTACGGTTTGCTGTGGAGTCGAGCCTGCGGAGGCCTCACAGAACAAAGGTGGCGAACGGAGAAGCTCTTCAAGAGGAAGAAAATCGACGACTAAATTTGTCGTGAAGAATCACTAAGATTGCGACCTGACTTGTGGGTCAGATGTATCGGGAGTTCGTGATGGAAGATTCATGCTTCTCGTAGAGAGAAGTCACGAGAACGCGAAGACACGACGTCCCAGAACACCTTGCATGGGGTATGTCAAATCAGGTGAGGTGACAAGAGATTTCGGGATATCGGATCTCGGAAGCGGGAAGCCTCAAGTCTGATCTCGGAAGTAGCGAGAGCGCGAGGTCGTGGGGTTTCTGAGTCATCGGCACTTTGGCACTTCGGGCCTCGGAAGTTGAGGACTCGAAGGGATAAGAATGCTAGTCGCGAGTTGCGATAGCACGAGATTTCGATACGTAGAGGAGGGGTCAACGTTGACCAGAGTATCGGATCTCGAAATCCGAGAGTCCAGTTTCCCGTTGTGGAATTCGCGAAGTTGCGAGATCCGACCCTTCATTGACTAAGGAAGGGAGGATTGTCGGAAGTACCTGTGGGTGGAGGACTCCGGAGGGGGTCGGAGAGTTGATAACTCTTCGACCGTGGAGAAAGAGAAGGTCCTAGTGGAGCGACCGTGCTGCCGAGGGCAGGTTGCGTCATTTATATACAGAAATCTGCACTGATTATAAGTCATATACCTAACATTTTTATAACTGGTTTGTTCACAGGTTTAAAATTGACCTTTAAATGGCCCGATCAGCTACACTGCAATCCTCATATTCCAAAGTGTAGGGGTCCCTAATCCTAGGGGCTAGCTATACTTTTTTTTTTTGAAATTGTTACTGCAATGTGTTTTTTCCATGTGGGGTTTAATGGAACTAACTTCTAAATGTGTGCTCAAAATTTGACTCTTATGCTTGTGACTCCTTTTCCCTTCATAAGTACAATCATTAGTTTTGGATTGGAGGTTACAATTATTCAACCTTGGATATTATTTTTTTTTCTATTGATGAAAAAACTTTATCTGTATCTGTTAGTTTTGAAGTGAATTTTAGATCTGTAGAAGCTCAAATTATTTTAACTAACCATAATGATTCAAGTCAGGAAACTGATACAGAGAGATTTTAGTAAGGCTCTAGATGGAAATGATATCCTTATTTCACCAGCTGCACCTACGGCTGCCTATAAGATAGGTGTGATTGCTTGACTTTTATTTTTGTCTAAAATTTTTGCAGGTTACCCAACATTACTGCATTGGCAACCCTATAATAGTTTCTGGCTAATTTTTCAACTTTTCTATTGCAGGAGATAAAGTAAATGATCCATTGTCTATGTATGCAGGAGATATTATGACTGTAAGCATAGCGTAGTGTGTGAGGCTTAGGGTGGACAGGGTCGTCCAGAGGGTTGGTTACTCTGTAAATGATACTACCATTAGAAAATTATTTTTAGTTTTATAATAATCTCTTAATTTAATATCTTAATGAAAATGACATTGTAAAAACAAATTTCAATATCTTGTAAATTGTAATAACATATATATTAGTTTTATTAGTGATACAATTTATGTTTGAAAGTACGAACATTAAAAAAATAAACCACTTTCCATTTTTTTAAAACAACTTTACTCAACAAACGTATGTAATATGAATGGCATCATAGTTCAGCAACATCACAGATGATTAAAGGCAATGATACAGTTCAAATACATCATAGTTCAAATACACAAGAGTCATAAAAGGGCATACAGTTGCGAGATACACAAGAGTAATTTAACACTGTCGTTGGGGAAATCGTCATCGAAAAAAGTGCCTATATTGTTAGGTAGCATTGGCGGAGCAGCTCTGCTTGCGCTGATGTGCTTCATACTCTCCTGTCTACATATTAGACATCAAAAGAACTATGATCGAACAGGTGAGATTGTATATGTTTTTGTTATAGTTGTTTACCTTCTAAATTCTTTTGAGTTCGTTAACTTGGTCATATTATGATAAAATTGCTTTTATGATGCTCTGTGCAGATGAGAATCTAGCTGCGAGGGGAAATTTCGAGCAGTTTATCTTTGATTACGAGGTTCTAAGAGATTCGACTGCAAAATTTGACAGAAACAACATGGTTGGCAAAGGAGGATTATGTGAAGTTTATAAGGTATAATATCAAACGTGGATTTGGTCAACTATGTCTGTTGTTTGCAGATCAATTATAATGAGTTTGCTAAGCAGGGAAGACTTCCGGATGGAAGGGTTGTTGCTGTTAAGAAACTAAAACCATACGCAAACCATTCCGAAACCATACGCAAACGAAACCATACGCAAACCATTCTGAAACCATAAAATACGACCACTGCGACCATTCCGAAACCATTCCGCAACCATAAAATACGCAAACCATTCCGTAACCATAAAATACACAAACCATTCTGAAACCATAAAATACGACCATACGCAAACGAAACCATAAAATACATTTCCCACGACTGCTACGTCCTCGGCACCCACGACCCCTCTGACCTCAGTGCCCACTGCTACAACAACCACTGCTACCACGACCTCGGTGACCACTGCTACCACGACCTCAACGACCACTACTACCAAAAATTGCACAGGCAATGTGTTGCATATATATAAAAACTCTTTCGACCGAATATTAGTTCGGCTGAAAGATATTTCGGCCGAACTATGTTTCGGCGAAACTCTATTTCGGCCGAAAACTTAATGCCGGAAAGAAAATATCCGGCCGAGAAAAATTCTACACACAAATCGAGGGCGCGGTTACGGCTCTGTTCGATTTGACGTATATTTTTTCGGCCGAATAATAGTTCGGCCGAAAATAATATCTTTCGGCCGAAAAATATTTTAGTTCGGCCGAAAATTTGTTTTTCGAAATTTTGGAGACCAGATTGTCACGAAAGTGTAACCCACCTTCGTGATTCCACCCCTTCATCAAACATTATCTTAGTCTCACGAGACTATTTTTAGATTAGTCACAAACCCTAAATTTCAACAAGAATAAATCCATACCTATAATAAATAAATGTCTGACACTTTTACAAAATATTCTTTAATATCTTCTCTACAATTCCTCCAAGTTTCACAGATTGGAACAACCCAGAAAATGAGTTATAGAAAAAATGGTAGAGCTTGTTGAATTATGACATTTTTCTAGAGAATGACTTTGTATATAATTCCACGCATGGAATATTTAATACCTGAATATAAACATAACACCCAACATCTTATTCACTTTACCCTATCCAATTAATTTTTTCTCACAAAATTTGGATACTCTATGAAGAAGTTATGCTTGTTTTACCCGGAACACCGGTTTGAGACTAGTTCAAGGACTCACCAAAAAACCTATCTTCCACAGAGTTTAAACTTTATCTCCCAAACTACAATGATGCATATACCATAGTTACTTTGATATTTCTTCTCATTATCCTCCAGGTTTCACTATCCAAATCATTCTATAAAAATAGTTATAACGAAAATGGTAACATGACCTCTAAATAACATACCTTAGAACACATCCTCACAAGACTTCATCCTCCTTTGGAATTTCGACCTTTTTTACCTCATATTCCTTCTTAAAAATTCCTCATATATCCTAAGTTACCTCAAATAATAATCACTTCATCAATTATATATATATTCAATGAACTTGTGTGTATATGTAATGTACTTATGAGAGACTTCTTGAGGTGTATTTATACTTTTTCTAGGTTACCTCTTTCATTTACTTTGGGACCACTATCCTTAACTTTAGGGATTCTTGAACACTTTGGTACCACTTTCCTTAACTTTAGGGTTTCTTAAATTTTATTTTTACAACCACTTTACCCTTTCATTCATTGACTTGTAACCAACTAGGGGATTTTTTACCATTCTTTGGGGCTTCCATATTCACAAGGCCATAACTCCTCAACTGTGAGGATCCACGTGGCGTACCACCTATCAACATAAATGGCATGAAATGTACTATCCATATATGATAGTATTACCTACAATTTACATTCCTTCATGTTTTTAATCCTCAATAAAATATGGGTTCCATAACCACACCTTCGAGGCTACATGTAGACTACATCAAATGTACCCAACAAACTCATCATCAATCACAATCATAAAAATGTAAATCAATTGTCCAACATATATCGACCTCTCGAAGGGTTGATATCAATCTCTAAGGGTTGACATCAATCTCCAATATCACTCTCCAAGGGTTGAAATCAATGACAACCAATTGTCCAAACCATCTTTCCATAAATCTAAACCATATTTCCAACAATACCCCCCTTCTGAATTGATGGAAACAATAACATTGATGACAACACTTATACATGGAAATACTCATGCTCAAATTCTGTCTATGACCATCATTCCTCATCAATGTTTCTCACACTCCCCCTTTGACATCAATGAAAAAATGATATCTCTCTAGGTATATCTCCCCATTTGGAGATGCTCCCCCTTAATGAAATATCCTTGCGACTACTCCCCCTATATACACTACCTCTATCTCTCCATATTTGTGACTTTGTTTATCTCTCACCCTTTGAAAAAGGATTAAATACTGCTATCGATATGTTTCCTCCTGATACTATACCTACTTAAACCAAACATGGGAGAAGGAGTAGCTCTCCTTGTGGGTATGTCTCTCCCTGTATGCATGCTATTGTTATACATTTCTCTCTCTCTGATTATTTTACTTATTGTAATATTTAGAGCTACCTATGAAATGTTTCATCTCCTCTCTTCGAGTGCTATTTATTTTCCATTGGTGCTTCCTCATGTAATTCGTTACATATATAAAAATCTTTCAAATTTAAAACATTCAAATATTCCTTTATCATAATCATCCAACTGTCTCTAAGTTGACCTCTAAATCAGTCTCTGAACCAATCTGTGAATCTCTAAATGAATCTTTGAACCAATATCTAAACCAATCAATGAATCTTTGAATCAATCTCTAACCATATGTCACAAACTCTCCATAACTTTGCTACTCAACTATCCATAATGCTGACCCATTTGTCATTGTACAAAGACTAATCTGAATCAAATATGTCTTCTATTATGATCTATCTACTCATCAAACTCTGCATATCTGGAATAACCTATACCGAAGATCTCTCTACCTGAATACGATCATAAATTTCTTCCTGTGTAACTTCCAACTGACACATGTGTGATCAATCTGTCATTATCTACATATGTTATATGACTACTCTGAATCTGTCTATGCAAACACTTCATACTACTTGAAGGGTGGTTCTCTGATTTGTAGTAGCTATTTCACTGACTCCCCCTATTCAACAGTCATATTTACTGGGAGTCTCCAAGCCGGGTGGCTAAGAGAATACCTGGTCTGATGCAAAGTAATATTTCTCTTTGTCTGTAGATGCATAATCTTTTTGAACTCTCAATTCTTCATTTTTTGTGTGGATTGATCTCTCACTAAAATTACTTTAAGTACCATATCTTGAACATGTTCTTTATTTACTTAAATTTATTTTCTTTCTCATGCTACTGCAAATCCCGCGATCTCTAGGACCTAGTCTTTATTCACATATTCTTCTTGTTTTAAATTTCTTCTCCAAACCTTCATGTATCTGACATCTTTCTTTTTCCCTATAGATTTGTCTTCATATTGTACTATTGTCAATCCCGAGAGTATGACTTATGGGTGTCCTTCATCTATCTAATATTACTTTCCTTGTTCTTGTTTTGTTTTTCAAACCTTCTTATATATGATATCAATGTTCTCTTTCCTAGAAGTATCCATCATCCATCTACAATCATGAGATATGTGTTCATAGTTATGGCACTTGTAAAATTCAATATCATGTGGGTCCACATAATTTTTTATTGCTTGAACATTTCCTTCACAAGTTCTGCAATAACTTTATGTCCAAAGTTAGTAGAATAAAAAAAATTACCATTAAAGAAATTTTCATACCTTGAAGTGAATGATCTTCTTTGTGGTGTAGTCCTTCTGAATTGTTTCCTTGGATGATCATGATATTTTCTTTTGTGGATCCCTTCATTATGCTTGAATCTTCTTTGTTTCTTGAACGTGGTATGTCTTTTTGAATATGTATCTCTATTATTCTTCTTTGATTCATGTTGACCATGATTCCTTCCTTTGAGTACTTCTACATAGCTCTTACTCTTTTCTTCATATTTCTTTTCTAGCACCTTGTAATGCTTCTCTTCATTCTCTACTGTTGATGTGGATGTTTCTATATTTTCAAAGTTCTTGTTGAGATGGATTTTTTTACTTCTCAATGTGACAACTTATTCTCCAAGATTCTCAACCTCTTCTTCCTTCATCATCTAAATCTTCATCACTTCTTCTATCCTCTTTTCTTCTTCAAGATGGATCTTCAATGTAATTATTTCTTCTTCAAGTCTTATCTCTTCTTGACCAAACTCTACCTCAAGCTGGTTAAAATAATTAGTTCTTTCATTGAGATGATCTGTCAATATCTTCTATCTATTTTCTACTTCTTCCTTCTATTTTACTATTTTGTCTTCCAAATACTGCTTTTGACCTTCAAGATTTTCTTCAATATTTCTGGCTTCTTCTAATTAATCTCTTAAGTTCTTGATGACCTACTGGGCTTCTTGAAATATTTGAACACTTTCCTTTTGTTTCATAAATGGTGATATATTTTCATCTCTTTCCTTCTTTACTTCATATAAAACCCTAATTAATTATGCTTCAATTTTATTTGTCTTTTCTRTTTTATCACTTTCAATTTTTAAATAAYGRCCATTCATATTCAATATATATGCGCTTTTCATAATTAAAACAAAAGAACTCACTTTTGTTGATTTTKTATACTTCAGACTCTTCTTCTTCTKAATCTGTTTGACATGATGAGAATMTTTCTTCTTTCTCAATACCTACATCTCCTTTAGCAAATTCTGACTCTGCRATGGGAGAACAATATATATTATGTATCTTATTCTAAAGTTCTTTAGCTGATGAKAATTTACCTAAYTTGTCCTTTGTTGAATCACATAGTCCTACCATGATGAGATCCATTACTATTTTTTTTCTTATTTAATTATGTCTRGGCTCCATTCTTTGGTTTCTTTGTAACATTGTATCCTRCAACAACTAGGTGYCAAMTGTTATATCCCTCTTCTTGTAAATTGTTTTTCATTTTTCTGCTCCAGTAGGGATAGTTATGAACATMAAAATGKGGTACCCCAATCTTAATGTAATATATAMTATCCTTCTAGTGGTTAAAKTTTTTCTTGAAGGACCCACTATGATACCAATTGTCAGATTACTGAGAGGGGGGGTGAATCWATAACGAGAAATTGTTGAACTTTTAACCACAATATATATTATTTATCTTTAACAATARTGTTTAGCAGTATATCATCAATGTATCATCTATGAATTCATCCAATAAATATATCATAAGCATGTAAACATAATAAKAATCACATTAAMTTCACATCAAGAACACAGTRCACCAATATTTATGTGAAAAKMCAAATGGGAGAAAAGAACAAAATGTTTTATTATATATATCAAGAATTCATTCATAGGAAGCACCAACTTCCCAATTCTCTRGTTATAATTGGAAGGAGGCYCCAACCCCCTATTCYCAGGRWCCAACYTRAAGGAAGATACAACTSCYTGATTCKATGGCTCCAACCTGAAGGAAGATAAAACTCYCTGATTCTATGGCTCCAACTAGAAGGAGGCTACAACCCCCTAGGTTCTTCRACTCTAATGGGAATGTGKCTAAAACCACCTAGTTATTAGGMTCCAWCCTAAAGGAATCTCCAACTCCCTATTTCTTCAACTCCAACCAGAAGGAGGATATAAACTCATTTCCTTKCCTTGTCCTTCCACCATGAAATATAAATGTAGAMCAACTTTCACAGACTCTGYCGGTGACACAAACTTTGTTACAACTCTTTCACTATCTTTGTGTCTCTATCACTSCCACTTTTATTGTCACTKCCACTGCCACCGTTACTGATATTTTCATTGTCACTCCCACAGTCACAAACTCTRTTACAACTCTTTCACTATCTCTATCTCTATCACTGCCACTTTTATTGTTACTKWCAWTGCCACCATTACTRRTACTTTCACTACCATGGATACTTTCACTGTCAYTRTCACTATTATTGTCACTATCACTSCCACTGTTACTGATACTRTCACTATCACTGCCACTKYYACTGATACTRTCAYTATCACTWCCATTGTTACTGATACTGTTACTATCACTGCGACATATACTCAATCATATTCTCTCACATGTATCATATATCAAAGACAACTCTCAACTAGATKTCCAAAAAACACATGTCTCAACCAAGCTTGATCYAACATCACCACATACCATCACAAGCTATATTTCTCAACCATGTACYAACCTGCACCATGCATCAACATGTACCACAACCTATACCATCAAGTGAATCAACTATGTACCATAACAAGTGCATCAACTACGTACCAAAACAAGTGCATCAATCATATATAATAACAAGTGCATCAATCATGTACCATACATCAACCTGTACCATCAATCATGTACTGACCATGTACCTATACTGTATACCATACCATATGCCAACCATACAAATCATCCATGTACATCAACCATGCACATCAATACCTCTACCTTATACGATACCATGTGTCAACCATGAAATGTATCTCATATACCATATCAAGCATCAAACCTGTACTATACCATGTATCTCAACTAAATACCATCACAACTAAGATATGTCTCCTATTCATGTATTACCATATTCCAAGTGTATATCTCAATGATTTATGAATATCAATGGTATACCACTAACACAAAAACCATACACCTTGTACAACTAAACCGAGAAGTCTACCATCAATGTATCTCATCCAACATGTGCCATATACCATGAAATGTGCACCAATGATATCCCAAGAATATGTGCCAAATGTGCACCAAGCATGTATATATATCACCAAAAAGTGACTCATACATATACCAAATTGTATCTCAAACAATGTTCCCAATATCCAACATGCTCCTCAAACCATGTGCTTCAACCATATTCCATATCACTCATGATATGTCTCAATCATGCCATACACCATAACACCATCAACATGTAACCCTAAAATCATGGATATAAACATACATGCAACTATGTAACATACCTTTTGTATGTGATCATAGATGTGTAGACCTTCCTCGACTTCAACAACAAGAGAATAACATCTTCATCAAACATTACCTTAGTCCCACGGGACTAGTTTTGGATTAGTGACAAGCCCTAACTTTCAATAAAGAATAAACATGTAACTATCATGAATAAATTCATGACACTTGTAACAAAATATTCTTCAGTATATTCTCTGCAATTCCTCCAAGTTTCACTACTTGGAACATCCCAAAAAAGGAGTTATAGCAAAAATGGTAGACCTTGTTGAATTCTGGATTTTTCTATAGAGCGACCTTGTAGAGAATTCTACACACAAAATATTTAATACCTGGGTATAAAAATCACACCCAATTTACTATGGAATATGAAATATCGAATGACATTAGTATCACTAAATTTGGATCTTATATGAATAAGTAATAACTTTTCTATTTGGAACATCTGTTAGAGACTAGTTCCAGGACTGACCAAGAACCCTATCTTCCACAGAGTGTATCTCCCACAATATAACGACCCAGAAGCTGAAATTTCTAACCAAAGTACTTTGATATGTCTTCTCAATATCCTAAAGGTTTCCCTATCTGAATCATTATAGAAAATAAGTTATAGAAAAAATGGTAAGGTGACCTCTAAATAACATACCTTAGAACACATCCTCACAAGAATTCATCCTCCCTTGGAATTTCAACCTTCTTTACTTCATCTTCCCTCTGAAAAATGCCTCATATATACTTTTTTACCTGATATAATAATCACTTGATCAATTATATGTTGGCAATTTCAGTTAACAGAAAGAAAATCAGTGTATACTTGTCATTGATGGCAAGTACAGTTGTGGTTGCAGTGATGACAATAGCAATGAATAGCAGCGCAGCAATAATTAGGAGGAGAAGAGTCAGTGACCGTAGGATCTCATTCAAATTTCTCAAAAGAACGAGGGCCGTCAGATCTGTAGAAGTTGCGAGAGAGATAAGCCATCGGAGAATCGGGGATCGGGACTTTGAAATGTCCAGTTCACTCGACAACGAAAACCCAGAAATCATGATATGCAATTTCGCAATCTGATCGCAGCCGTTAAAGCAAGCTTGAGATATGGACCATTGATTTTTCTCATCGGAGAATCGGGAATCAGAGTTTCACGAGTCTCATGAACAATGACAATGAAAACCCCGAAATCGCGATATGCGATTTCGCGATGTAATCACAACCATTGGATAAGGACTGCATCTGGACCGTTGAATCTCTGCATGGAGTGCGATTATAGTTATGGTTGTGGAGATGACTCAGTGACTGTTAGATTCAAGCACAAGACCCGATCATCTTCAGATCAAAGTCAACATACACGCTCTTTAAAGTACAAGGAGAAGTGGGAGTAATCGAGATGTGAAAAATCGCGAGATCTAATCTGAGCCGTCGAGCTAGAAGTGATCGAGACCGTTGATACAACTCACGACAGCAGACCACGTCAGCTAGGGACACGTGGCACAACTAGGGAATGACAAGTGTCAGACAGATTCAACACTTCAGGCACATGTAAGTCACGTATCAGAGTGACACGTGGCATGATCTAACACGTGTCAAACCACGTGTGACGTCAGCAGAGGCATCGGCGATCGTGACTTTGAAATGACAAAATCACTTGATATCTAAAGTCTCGAAATCTCGAAGGGATCGGGACCGTCCATATGATGGATAGGTGTCGAAGATCAAGGCGCCATCGACATTTTGTTCATCGGGAAATCGAGGATTCCGTTGACAAGAGTTTTGTGCAAGTCAGAATCACGATCCGTGAAACCCCTAGTAGTGGAGGCCAACTGTCAGAGATAAGGATGTGGTCACGGAGTGACGGTCACATTGACCAGGAGCTAAGCTCAAGAGGGCTAGCGTATGAAAGGATCCATCGGGAATCGGAGAATCGCGAGTCCGGAGGACTTGTGAATTTTGACATCGCAAACGCCGAAATCGCGATGAGTGAAATCTCAATTAGATCTGGACCGTTGGATCAAGTATTGATCGGAGGGATGTTGTTCTTCTTCACACATTAAAGCTTCAGTTATGAATCCGTTAAGTGTAACGGACTCATGATGACGAATTGGTAAGCGTTTCAGTTGTCAAGACAGATGTCCTTGGATTTCCCATTGGAAAGGTAAGTGGAATCATCAAGGTAGCTTGTATAAAAGAATATGAACGAGACTGAATTCTGGTTGTTGAAAAGGAAAAAATGAGTAAACAGTAAGAAAAGAAAAGGGAGCAGAGGTGTAGCAGGAAATGAAGAAAATGCACAGAGAGAGATGAAATGGAGATCAGAAGCAGAACAGAACGACATATAGAGAAGAACAGAAAAGGTGATGCAGAGCTGACCTGCTAAACAACCAGAAGAATAAAATAATTGCAGAACAGTTTGTTGAAGATCAAATACAAAGAAAGATTGGTAAGAATTGATTTATCTCTGTAATTGTCTATGTGTTCATTATTGGATATTAGAGGGAGGTTGGGAGGTGCTCGGGAGGACTGTTGTCCTCAGAAGTTCAAGTGGGTGCTTGAACACAGAAAGTTGTAGCTTCCATCTGGTGGTAGCCAGAGAAACAAGCGTGGCAGGGTGGTGCTAGGGAGAACAGGTGTTCTCTGTTATGCAGGTTGGAGCCTGTGTAACTGGAAGTTGGAGCTTCCATCCAATTGGTGCTGGAATATTCAGGAAGTTGGTGCTTCCATTCAGTTGGTGCTGGAATAATCAGGGAGTTGGTGCTTCCTTCTAGTGGGTGCTAGAGAAACCAGGAGAGTTGGAGCTCTCAAACAAGTTGCAGCTTGTAAGACAGAGGTAGAAGCCTCACATTGAGTTGGTTCTCAATTGTAAATGATGTACAGAACTTCAAAAGACTGCCTATCATTTCGAAGAAGAAGAGGTTTTCTCCCTTTATGGGTTTCCTCGTGAAAATATGTCTCTGTGTGTACTTCATGTNTGACTGATGGTTTTTACTTTTACTGTTCATATGTTGTACATTGTTGATGACCACATGAAGAAAGATTAATAATGGTTTAATAAGTATAAAATTGTTTAAGATTATATACAACTGATTCACCCCCCCCCTCTCAGTTGTTTTAGTATTTTCAACATTATATATATATTCAATGAACTTGTGTGTATATGTAATGTACTTATGAGAGAATTCTTGAGGTGTATTTATACTTTCTCTAAGTAACCTATTTCGTTAACTTTGGAACCAATTTCATTAACTTTATGGATTCTTGAAAACTTTGGGACCACTTTCCTTAAATTTAGGACTTCTTAAATTATCTTTTTACAACCACTTTACCCTTTCATTCATTGACTTGTAACCAACTAGGCATTTTTTAAACATTGTTTGGGGCTTCCATATTCAGAAGTCCATAACTCCTCAATCATGAGGATCCACGTGTCGTACCACCTATCACCAGGAATGACATGAAATGTACTATCCATATATGGTATTGTTACCTACAATTTCACTTTCCTTCATGTTGTTATTCGTCAATAAAATTTGGGTCCCATAATCACACCTTTAGGGATACATGTAGATTTCATCAAATGTACCCAACAAACACATCATCAATCATGATCATACACATGTCAATCAATTGTCCAACATCTTTGGACCTATCCAAGGGTTTATATCAATATCTAAGGGTTGGAATCAATCTCCAATATCACTCTCCAAGGGTTGACATCAATGAAAACCAACTTTCCAAACCATCTATCCATCTATCTAAAGAAACTGTCCAACATAGGAGTGGAAACTAAGGACACCAACTCATAGTCAGTGTTCGGGGGGTAAAGGAAATAAAAAAAACCCCAAAATATGATCTCACCATTATACTTAGTGAATATTATAATGGGTTATATCATTGGCTCTCATTCATGGGACATCGTGTTTAAATCATGTGTTAGAGGAGGCTCTGAGATATACTTATACGAAAATTGGATTTTGCACTCCCTGTCTCAAACTCTTAAGTTGCTATTTGCCCTTGGAAAATTAACTCTCCTACCTAAACCAAGGCTCTAGCCTAAGCTAGTTTGTTTAATCTAGAAAATGAAATATCTAATTAATTTTAATTAAATGTTCATTTTATATAGGTTTTTATTTACTCATAAGGATAACGAGTGCAACTAAATGGTGTTTTAAAGACTCAATAGAAAAACACTTAAGAACATAAAATTAAAAGTGCAGTTCTCACTAAAATTATGAGTGTAAAATGATTTAGAATTAAAAACAAACTCTTTCTTTTCATAATATGCAAGAAATGAAAAATTTATTTCTTTTAGATGAAATGCACTATTGATGCAATCTTTTAAATTCAAAACAACTAAAAATATTATGGAATCATTTTAGTCAAAAATATGAAAACGAAAAATCTTATTTTCATTGATGAAAAATGCAACTTGAAAACTAATAAGCACTATAAATAAAGAAACCACACTATAAAAGTCTTATTTTCATCGACACAATGGAAAGGACTGAAAAATAATACTAAAGTACACTTTCTACAAGTATTTTTTCTTTTCTTATTTAAAAAGGAAAAAGAAATAGGAAACACTTGAAAAAACAAACCTTCTCCTTAAACTAGCAATAAACAAAAAAAAAGAAGGTTGAAAAGATTACATACCTATAAACATTTTCCTAGATCAATAATGAAAACCACTCTAGACAAAAGATCTTAGAAATCAACTTCTGAAACTGCCTTCAAAAACTTGAAAATAATCCCAAAACATGAAATGCAAAAAAACAATTGGTTTTCTTTATAAAAGTTAGAACAAAATACTACACGACTTAGTAAGAAACATCAATAGAGACACAAAGTCTCATGAGAAACCCCATGCACCTAAAAAAACACCCTTAAACCAAAAATATTAAAAAAAAAAACTTCCTAGGAAGATGTACGCGTATCTGCACAAGGAATCCCACGTATATGTGATTGTATACACTTGTGGGAAGATATATGTACGCAACTTTGATAACTACAACGCGTGTATATACTTCAAAAATATCAAAAATAGAAGAAAAGAGGAAACATAAATGGCTCAAATGAATTAAAGGAAAGACTCTAATGATTGTAAACTACTAATATAGGCATCAAGCAATAGTTTGAGGAAAAAGAAAAGAAAATAAGCCAAGTAAACAGAACAACAAACAACAAAATAGGCCCACTAGGGAAAAGTCCCTAGTATGTTCGCCAGTTCTACTTTCAAGGAAATATCTCCTACATTAGTGGGATTACCACAACATACTAATGACCATACAAGAAGTAAATTCCATAAAGAGTACTAATAAAATATATGATAACTAAATTTGAAATAAATAACTAACTATTGGAATGAAGAGAAATATTGAATCACTAGGAGTCCAGCGATTGATATTGTTCCTGATTATTAGAGTCCCTTCATTCTTTTCCAATGGTTTCTTTGCAATATGCAAGAATCTCCAACAAGCAGATCTATACAGGGAGGTAGTTATAGTAATAACTACCCATTAGTTCTATGAAAAATGATGGAAAAATCAGAGAAATTAATATTCTATGAAGTGTATATAAAATAATTGCATATTTAAACAATACACTTCGAAGGAATGCATTTCTATATTATTGATGAAAAATAGTTAATTAGTTACAAATTTTACCTATCCGATGCAACGATTCCCTATCAAAAGAGATCCTAGATTCCTCCACCTCAACTCCTACTATAAGGATTGATTTTCACACTCAATACACCATAGAACCAAAGAGAAAATATGAGAGACTCTAGGTAAGAAGCAGCAACAAGGATATGTATGGGCTTACAAACTCAACGAGGATATACAGACATGTGTTTTCTATTATGTGCAAAGTATCATTACCTTTATCCTTGAGAAAAATTATATTTTTATGTGGTCTCTAGTTGGTTAGAGATGGTTGAGTATGGGTAAAAGGAGTTAGGAAACTAACCAAACTTGTAACTCAACATTTAATTTGGAATAATTATATAATTTTAGCATTTACTAGCATGTTCATGTCTGTCTCTTGAGTATTTTGTGTATATGTGGGTTGCATAACTATGAGGGCATGTATATCCTCCAAAAAAATGTTTTTTAGAAGGAATCAAGGAGGTATGGGGAAGAGTTTTATATAAGGAGGATAGGGATACAGATAGAAAGAGCATCAATGCTTTAGTGGTGGAAATTAAGGCTATAACTATGGTACAATGAATCATGCATCATGTTAGTCGTGCAAGGAATATAACACATACCCATCATTCTCCCACTTGTTTCTTTGTTTTCATATAGGGGGTTGGGATATTACATAGTCAACAATCCAAGGAAACAATGCCCATTGTTTCTCTACACCAAGAGAAATTCTTAGTTCTCATAGACTTTGTCAATGAATATCCAACATTCTTCAAAGTGTCCACCTTCATAAAAAACACCTTCTTTCCTTCAACCATGTCTCTCAGAAACTGATATTGAACATAGATATGTTATTTATTTGAATGATAAATTGGGTTCTTTGCCAGGAATATTTCACTTTCACTGTCACAATGTATCCTTACAACTTGTTCTACTAACTCAATATCTGAACACAATTTACCATATTGTTTCATTTCCTACATGAGTGCCTACCATGTATTAATATTATGTAGTTGAGACTGCCACAGACTATATTTTGTTCATCTAAATGATTTCTCCTCCAAATAGGCTAAACACATACCCACTTGTAGGTCTTCTAGGATCCAAATATTCATCCTAGTCTACATCAACAAACCCATGTATGTACAACACGTTTTCTAATACTGGTCTTCCTTGGTAGAATAATCCATAAATAATAGTTCCACACAAATACTTGAAAACCCTCTTTATTTTTGTCCAATGCTCCTTCCCTAGTTTTGACATATACATGCTCAAAACTCCCACTGCATGTGCAATGTACCGTCTAGTACATACCACTGTGTACATCAAACTTCCAACCACACTAACATACAAAACATGGGACATGTTCTTTTCCTCTTTTTGTGGCTTGGGACACAAATCCGTAGATAACTTTTCACCTACAAGAGTAAGAACCATGTCCAATCTACATTCTTGCATATTAAACCTCTGCAATATTGTCTCTACATATTTTCTCTGATTTAATAGGAGTTTCAATTTTTCCCTCTCTCTTTTAATTTCCATGCCCAAAATGCAATTTGCAGCACCAATATCTTTCATGTCAAATTTAGAGGACAACTGAGTTTTCAAATCTTGGATAATCTCCTTTTCATTTCCTATCATCAACATATCATTTGCATACAAGACCAAATAAATAATATGATCAACGACTAATTTAGAATACACACAGTGATTGACTTTTCTCCTTGTGAAGCCAAGTCTCAGCATAAGTATCAATTTTTTTATATGACATCCTTGGTGATTTATTTAACACATATAGGGACTTTTTCATCCTACATACTAGCTATTTCTTTCTCTTCACTACAAAGCCTTCTGGTTGTTTCATGTATATTCCTTCTTCCAGATCCCCATGTAGGATGTTGTCTTCACATCCATCTATTCTACTTCAAAATCAAGAGCAATAGAAATAGATAAAATAAATTGTTGATGACCATTTTTGTCATCAGTTTCTAGCCAGTAAATCATTGTGAGGCTTCCTCTCTATTAAAAAATACTATCACGAAATATTCCACACTCTAGCTAAGATTTTGCATTATATGCTAAATCTTATTATAACACAATGTTCGTGGTGAAATTATCATGAAATTTTATTTATTTCTAAACATGGCCCTTTCCTCACTCATTTCCCTATCATATGTTGCACTCGTGATTCATCTTTTTACCCCAGATATCATATGTTGAACTCATGATTCATTTTTTCCATCTGGTTATGTCATGCCACACCCTTTTCAAGTTATGATTTTGAAATTATTTTATGTTACGCCAAAGGCTGAAATGTATATCATTTATCATATAACATTGGTTAAAAGAATTTCACATATTTTATATGATGCTTATTATATGCTAAGCTAAAAAACAATTGACAAAATAAATAAGAGGCAACCATTGTGAAACTTGTTTACTTTAAGGTGATATGAGCCAAGTCTTCAAAATAAATAAATTTTTATATATTTATTTTGTTATGCCACTCATTAAGATCATACAATATTATACCCAACCATTCTCACTTTTTTCAAAGCTATATTTCATCTGTCACTTTTTATGACCTAAAGTTATACCACGTTTCATTTCTTTTTTTTAGGATATGATTTTGGCATTACCCATGCCATACCAAAAGTAAAATTTAAATATATTTATGATAATAGATTGAATTATATCATCCAAATATATAAGAAGCCATGGGTGTTAAATATAATGTAACCTCAACAATCTGACTATACACTGCCAACTGTACTGGACAGCTGTACTTTCTATTTTTGTCTTGCTTGAGCCTATTTAGCTCAACTATTTCCCTTTACATTGTAACTTCTTCAGTACTTCTTGATACATTTCAATATACTGTTCTATTCTTTTCTCTCTTCATTTCTCTTTGCTTCATAATTTATCATGGTATCAGAGCTTCAGTAGTAAGCCTCTTCACACAGTCCAGAGAGAAACACGATCCTCATAGCGCAGAGCTTCACGGATCTTGAGAGCACGCGACACAGTCTCTTTCACAAGGTTTGGAGAGCCGTCCGTCATACTCTTGAAAGATACTCACAGAAAACTTACACAAGGAAGCAGACCATCCTACGCTCAAAGATCGGTGTAAGAAGCTCACACGATGTAGCTGATCATACAACGCTCGAAAGATCGAGGACGAAGAGAGTAAAGAAGAAGAAACTTTAAAGACTCTTGCAATTTTCAAGAATCATCAAAGATTTACGAAGGAGAGCTGCAGGAGGTGGGAACTCTTGAAGAATTCAAAGATTCGCTCAAATTCGTTAAATATTCATGCAGAAGGTAGAATCGTTTAAAGATTTAGGGGAAATCGCTAAAATCTATCAAAGATTGTAGCAGAGAACGAAGAACTCGTGAAATTCTTTCAAATCTTTGAAAGATTCACCAATTTTTTCTTCCACAAGAGAAAATTCCCTCAAATTCAGCAAAGATCACATCTACTATGCAAAGAACAGCCATTGAGGCCGTAAGATTCATCCTATGAACGGATCCAGAGTGGGAAACCAGTTCAGAAGGGACGAGGAGTGAGTAGAAAAGGAGAAATAATTCTAACCGTCAGATCTTGCGCAAAGGACCGAACGTCATTGGATCAACGAGAAGGTGCACGAGGTTTAGTCCTCTGGAGCACCAAGGAGAAATTTTGACTTGTGAAGTCCCGACATCATCTGGACCATCCATCAAGAAACGCATGGCGAGATCTTGGCATTTCGCTGACTCATAAGGTGTAAAGGTCAGAAGACTGTCGTGACAATTCGCGAATAGAGAAATCATGAGTCATTATGGACCCTTGGATCACGAAAGATCATGAGTCGTCGATCTTATCCCATCGAAAAATCGGGAATCGGGAGTTGAAAGAGCAAAGGAGACTTCTCTCAAAACTACGATACATGAAATCCCGACATCACGTATCGCGAAATACCGAGAGGACTTGTGAGCCATCCATCTCAGAGGATAGGTGGCAAAAGATCCAAGTTCCATCAAATCGGCATATCGGAGTTTGCGGTTTTGAAAGATCGTCGCAACAAGAGTTCTAAACTCGCGAAATCGTGATTCATGAAATAGCGATAAGATCATAGCCATCCATTTGTTTGGACGCGTGGCATAAATCTGAGGGCTCAGGAAAAATCCTGAAAGAGGAGAGTCCATCGGCACATCGAGATTCAAAAAATCGTGAATCCTGAGGACAAGTGATTGGGTTTCTTTATGGTGCAAACCCCATAAACAATTGGAGTCGTCCATCTGTTGAGGACTCATGGCAAAGATCGAGGCTTTCGGAAAATTTCTCAAAAGCAAAGTCCATCGACATTACGGGATTCGGCAAATCGCAGATCCTAGAGACGACAAGTCTGGAACAGAAAAAATCACGAGACGAGATCAGGACCATCCATCATAAGAGGACACGTGGAGGATATCAAAGGAGTCGGAAAATTTCCTGAAAGGAAAGTGCCATCGGTAAATCGAAGATCGGGGAATCAAAGAGTTAGAAGAGCTCATCATCAAGGTTCACGAAGTCCCGATTTGCGATATCCCGACAAGATTTGGACCGTCAAATCACAGGAAGATCTGGACCGTTGAATTGTCCAAAGGCAGATCTTGGCATTTTGGCAAAGTGAAATACAAAGAACCAGAAAATCCCGAAGCACTTCAACATCAAGGCGCATGGTCACATTGCACGATGACTAAGGCCAAATTTAAGGCCAATAAGCTCCCATTGGCAAATCGGCGTTTCGGAGATCGGAGGATGGCGAGCCAAGAGATCGGAGGACTTGTATCACGAAGTCCCGACGTCAGAATCACGAAGCCAAAAAATCGTGAAATCTTGAACGCAGAGTTATGAAGTCACTACAAATTATACGCAGGAGACAGGTCAGTAAGAATTTTTTTTTTGTTTTGTTCAATTTTTTCTTACAAAACAAATATGGCATCATCAAGCAATTTAGGACCAACTCAGGGTCCGATTCTTCTTGGAAAGAACTATGAGTTCTAGTCTCTTCGGATGAGATCCTTCTTGCAAGCACAAGAGTGTTGGGAACCAGTGGATCTTGGATATGTGGAACTAGATCCCGCAGCACTGTCTGCCATGACAAATCCACAGCGAATTGCTCAGGCAACACTGAGGAACAAAGAAAATAAAGCCAAATTTTGGATTCAAAATTCTGTGGATGATTCGATGTTTTTGAAAATCACAGGTGTTGGTACTTCCAAATAGGACTAGGAAATCCTTAAATATTCCTATCAAGGAAATTACAGGGTCAAAACAGTTAAACTGCAGACCTTGAGAATGAAATTCGAGACTCTAAGGATGATAGAGTCTGAAAATGTGGATCAGTTCATGACGAGATTCATGGGAATCGTGAACTAGATCAGATTGACTAGAGAAACCATCACTGATCAACGCATTGTTGAGAAAATTCTCAGAAGTTTACCAAAGAAATTTGAAATGGTTGTAACAGCAATCCTTGAATCCAAGGATCTGTCAAGATTTTCAAAAGATGAACTAATTGGTTCTCTGGTGACACATGAGACCAGACTGCATCTCACAGATGAGTCAATCTCCAATTCTTTCAAAACTTAATTCTCCTTCAGCAGAGGGAGAGGCAAAGGAAGAAGCAAAGGTCACCAAGGAAGAGGGAGAAATCACAGTTACCCTCACTCCAGTGGAGGTAACAGACAACAGTATCTGAATCAAAATTTCCAAGGTTAAAGACAACAACAACAAAATAAACATCAGAATTTTCATCCTCAAAGAGGCAGAGGGAGAAGATCAAATGAGAAATCAATCATACAATGCTATTACTACAAAAAGTATGGGCACTATGAATCTGAATGTAGGAAGAAGCAAGCAGATCATCTCTCAGGCAGAGCACATGTGTTAAATCACACGGGAGAAAACTCAAGAGGTATGTTTCTTTCGTGCCACAAGACTGAAGAACAACCTAAAGATCTCTGGTTGCTGGACAGTGGATGCAACAATCACATGATAGGTAACAAAGAATTACTTTCATGCATTGATTCTTCAATCTCATCTGATATTACACTTGGAAATGATGATTTAGTCAAAGTTCAAGGAAAAGGAACTGTTCCTATTCTTACTAAACAAAATGTTAAGAAAGACATATACAATGTCTATCATGTTCCAGATCTGAAACATAATTTGTTAAGTGTAGGACAAATCATTGAACATGGCTATAAGGTACTTTTTGAGGGAACATCTTGTAAGATATATGACAAACTCCCAAGCAAAAAATTGATTTCTGAAATCCATATGACTCCCAATAGGATGTTTCCCCTTACCCTCAGAACTTCAAATCTGAGTCAACCATATGCCTAGAGTGCATCAACCATGAATGAAACAATGGTTTGGCATACAAGATTTGGACATCTACCATTTCAGAGTCTAAGTATTCTTCAGAAAAACTCCATGGTCAAAGGTCTACCTATCTTTAAAGAGAAAATTCCCCCATGTGAGTCTTGCATTCTTGGAAAACACAAGAGAACTAGTTTTCCACAGTCATCAAATCAAGCCAATCAACATCTTGAACTTGTTCACAATGACCTATGTGGACCAATGAAAACAGAGTCAATAGGTGGTAGTTTTTACTTTCTAACATTTATTGATGATTTCAGCAGAAAAATATGGATCTATTTTCTCAGACACAAGTCTAAAAATTTTACAAAATTCAAAGAATTCAAGGCAGAAGATGAAAAACAAAGTGGAAAATATATCAAATCACTCAGGTCATATGGAGGAGGAGAATACAACTCTAGATAATTTGCAAATTTCTGCAAATCAGAAGGCATTATTATGCAAACAACAACCAGGTATACTCCACAACAGAATGGAGTGGCTGAAAGGAAAAATCAAACAATAATGAATATGGCAAGAACACTTCTTAACGAGAAAAGTTTGTCAAATACTTTTTGGGCTGAAGCAGTAGCATGCTCAGTTCATCTCTTGAATAGATCTTCAACCACAAGTCTAAATATGAAAGTTCCCCAAGAAGCATGGAGTGGGACAAAGCTCAATGTAGCGCATCTAAGGACATTCGGATGCATAGCATACACTCACATACCTCCTGATTTAAGGAAGAAACTTGATGATAGAAGTGAGAAATGTATTTTCACTAGATATAGTGAAACATCTAAATCTTACAGGCTTTACAATCCAATCACCAAGAAATTAATTCTCAGCAAAGATGTAAAATTCATGGAGAATAATTTATGGAATGATTCAGAAAATTAGCAGATGGATAGTAGAAATCCATTGCTGCCAAGTTCTGAAAATGAAGAAAATTTAGAACAAAAAGTACCTCAAACTACTCTTCCAAGATTGCAAGTACAAAGACAACCTGAACACTCACAGGATAACTCAATTTCTAGCAGAGAATCATTCTCTGAACCACAAAATCAGAGAACTCGAAGTTTGAGAGAAATCCATCAGCAGTTGGATGACTTTGAACAACACAACCTTTTTGCTTTAATGTCATGTCAACCTACATCCTTTAAGGAAGCAACTAAGGAGCCACATTTGGTTCAATCCATGAACCAAGAAATTGACTCCATTGAGAAGAACAAGACACGGGATCTTGTTGATTTTCCAAGTCACAAGAAAAGTATTGGTGTCAAGTGGGTTTACAAAACTAAACTCAATGAAAAAGGGCAGATTGAAAAGCACAAGGCAAGACTTGTTGCCAAAGGATTCTCACAACAACCAGGTACTGATTATGGTGAAACGTTTGCTCCAGTAGCAAGATTAGACACTGTAAGGACTCTATTGGCCATAGTAGCACAACACAAATGCCAAGTATACCAAATGGATGTCAAGTCAACATTCCTGAATGGTTTCTTAGAAGAAGAAGTTTATGTCGATCAACCACCTGGATTTGAAGTCCAAGAGAACCTAGCCAAAGTATATCGGTTGAAGAAATCCCTGTATGGATTAAAGAAAGCTCCAAGAGCTTGGTACAACAGAATTGACACTTATCTGATCAAAAGTGGTTTCAACGGAAGTCAAAATGAGCCAACTCTTTACACCAAAACAAATCAGCATGGTAAAATTTTAATTGTATGTTTATATGTTGATGACATGATCTATACAGGAAATCTTGAGTTAATAGATTTTAAACATGCCATGCAATCTGAATTTGAGATGACATATCTTGGCATAATGAAATATTTTTTAGGGATTGAGGTTCATCAATCAACCAAAGGCATTTTTGTCTGTCAACAAAAGTATGCAATAGACATTCTCAAAAGATTTCACATGGAAGGATGCAATCCAACAGAAACCCCCATACCACTAGGCACAAAATTAAGCAAGAATGATGAAGGTCCTACAGTGGACTCTACTTTATACAAACGTTTAGTAGGTAGTTTGTTGTATCTTACAACAACTAGGCCTGACATTATGTATGCAACCAACCTTGTTTCCAGATTCATGGAATCACCCAAAGATTCTCATTGGAAAATGACGAAACGAATTTTGAGATATGTTGCAGGAACTCTCAATTTTGGCTTATGGTACACTAAATCTGATAGTAATCAACTTTTTCATTACACAAACAGTGATTTTGCAGGCATCCTAGATGACAGGAAAAGCACATCTGGACATGTTTTTCAACTGGGCACGAACCTGATCTCATGGGCATCAAAGAAGCAACCAATTGTATCAATATCTTCCACAGAGGCAGAGTATGTAGCTGCTACCTCATCTTCCTGTCAAGTTGTGTGGCTGAGAAGAATATTGAAAGATATGTCACATATAGAAAAGGATCCAACTCCTATTTTCTGTGACAATACATCAGCAATTGCTTTATCCAAAAATCATGTGTTTCACAAGAAAATCAAACACATTGACACTCGTTTTCATTTCATACGTGAGCTAGTCAATAATGGTGATATTGCACTACAATTATGTGGTTCTCGAGATCATCTTGTTGATATCTTTACAAATACACTAGGAAAGTAAGTTTTTTATTTTCAGAGACAACACTTAGGCATAATTAGTGTTGATGTTTGTAACTATTGAGTTTAAGAGGGAGTGTTAAATATAATGTAACCTCAACAGTCTGACTGTACACTGCCAGCTGTACTGGACAGCTGTACTTTTTATTTTTTTCTTGCTTGAGCCTATTTAGCTCAAGTATTTCCCTTTACATTGTAACTTCTTCAATACTTCTTGATGCATTTCAATATACTGTTCTATTATTTTCTCTATGCATTTCTCTTTGCTTCACAATTTATCAGTGGGAAGTCTGTTTGGTTATATGTGTACCATTTATCCTTTGGTCCCACCCCCTGTTTTGAGTGATACAATGTGGTGATAAAGTATGATTGTAACAACCCTCTTTCGTTACGACAACAACTCTGATAGCAGGTGTAAAACATTTATTTATTTATTTATTTATTTAGGAATTTAAAATCGTCACAACACTAATTAAAATCATTACAAGCGACAAGTCATTGTAATCAATAACGACACAAGTCAATGCATTAACATAAATAATAGAGACACATGATCAACACATAAACATAATTAGCGACGCAGTTCAACACATCACAATCATCCGAAGAAAAATATAAATAATGGTCAACCATATCACTAAAGATTATAATAACTATAACCCATTATCAAACTGTCATATAACAAGGACAATTCCCAACTTATAATTCAAATCTTCCTCCTAACTCTATGATATTTCCATTACTCGGCAATAAAAGTAATTCTTACCAAAGTTCAATAACTCAATTCTAGTGCATCGACAATAGATAATCAGATTCATTACACTGACAAACTTAATATCAAGATCCTAAAATTCTAGGTAGTATGGGCCATAACTAGAAATTGCCTTTTATCCATATATTATTATATTCAATAGATAAAAATGAAAAGTTGATTTTTGTGATTAAAACTTCTCACTATTTATATGATAACTAGAAGAGTATAATTAGCTTCCTTCGGAAGATACTATTATATTTCATTCCACACTGGATTATAATATCTAATCTTTAATGTATAATAAGATGAGTCAAGATGGTCCTCCAAGTGTACATTGGGAGGAGTTATTACAAATTTCATACTAGGTAAATGATGTCGAAAATCATAACATCGCGACATAATATGATATAGTGTACTATCTTCCCTTAATCATTCTAAATAAGAACGGACAGTAAGGAACTAACTACTATAAATACACCTCTCACCATAGTAATAGGAGCACCTAAGATCAATTAACGAAAATATCACTAACCGAACAATTTCTAACTTAATGCGATGTCGCCTTCCGTAATAACTTCCGTTATCAGCTAGTGGGAGCGGCATTGAGCACGCCTCCTAGAATCCGCGAGGGATTGACGATTGACTCATATTTCGAGATTGTCAAAATTAGAAAGAATGGACTGAAAGAGTCGAGCGTTAATCACCCAGTCTATCAAGAAGTGGATGGATTCGGATCCGTGGGCATCTAAGGCAGAACAAGATAGAATCATCCCCGTTCTAGTGCACTCAGATAAACGCGTTGGAAGGAAAGGATATCCACACGATTCCAGGGATTAGTTTAGGCATTTAAAGAATAACACTACCAGGATTCTAACACTGAGATGTGCCATAAACTGTTGTCTATGAGAGAACTGATATAATGTTAATACCGATTCAATACACCCCTGACGTTGATCTAATACAAGCTAGGAACTGAATATAACCTATAATAAACCCATAAATCCAATAACTGCCTCGAGCGATAATAGTCACAATGACTGTAAAATGTGATCCAGTCTACTAGGAACAATATTGACAAAAGGTTCTTTGATGGGTTGAGATGTAAGCTGCACATTCGTGATTATACTATATAAAAAAAAAATATCTTCGAGGGACCGAATCCTCGTGATACAGAGAATATTACCAATTCTACTTGATGGTTGATACAATCACTACAATACAACTGAAAAATTTAAAACAATTTCTAAATTTTAATCATTGGCAGAGAAGAAGAGAATATCTGAAACTAAAACAATTTCTGAATTTAAAACATTAGTTTTAGTTTATTATATATAGATATATATATTATATATATGTGTGGATGCAACCATTCTAGAACTCATCTTTTAAACCAAGCATCCATCACGGAAACTTACAAATTCGATATCAGTGATCCCATAGAGTTTACGACAATTTCGAAACTAATATACACATTAATCTTATTACAAATTCGAATCTCAACAAGAATATTGTAATTGAAGGCGATGAAGCTGGAGGTGATATTCAAAAAGTTGGCGCTCCTTCCTTCCTCCCATTTATTAATCCCAGAGACTTCATTGATGCATAGAAGAAGACAATCATACAATCTCACAATGTGGACCAACACAAAAACATAAATCAGAATCATTCTGCATACAAACTCTATACAAATATGCATATACATGGGCAACAACAAATTAACAAGATTGTAGATACATACAACTGAACTAACTGAACCAGATCA
>JZKD02S2033911.1:0-15682 GCA_000966675.3 Picea glauca | reverse complement strand
GCTCAGAGTTAATCCCAATCGTTGGTTGTGCGAGGAGTGTAAGTCATCTATTTCAGATAGGCGTTCAATCATTCAGGAGGCAATGTGTGTTGGAGTTGAGAAACTTCTGAAGCTCAGAGTCCCAAAGTCTCGTATTTGATATCATCCATAGATCAAGGGGTGAAGTGTGATTTATAGATCACCAAGTCGACGTTTGGAAGTTTGGAGGAATTGTGTGTTGGAGTCATAGAAAATATTGAATACTAGAGTCTCGAATTTGATCTCAGTCGTAGATCAAGGGGAGGAGTGTGGATTGTTGATCCCTGAACTCTTTGGGAGTTCGCCAGTTTGATGTTCAGGATAATTGGAGAGTGTTGTGGGTAAAATTCCTGAAGCTCAAAGTTCTATAGTGTTGGAGTAATGAATCTTTGAATAGCACCTTTCAGCTAAAGTGCTTGGTTCTAGCCCATGTTCATATGATATTTCTACTGAAGAAAAGGGGATAGTGTTTGTGGTTTTGATTCTAAGAAAAAATGGGCTTAGAGTATAAGCACCTGCGGGTTTTGTTGGACCTGCAGATGTAATTTAAAGGGAATTTGAACATCAAGAGAGGATCCAACAGTGATTTAAGAGCTAATTCATCTCCTAGGAAGAAGATCCTAGACTGAGAGGTCACGCGAGCCCCCTAGGATGGGTGGGGGTTTGCATCAAGTGGTATCATAGAAGGATTTTTATCAAATCCTGAATGATATTTTTGTCTGATACCATCAAATGGTATCAGATCTCATTTTTATCTGCAAACAACGAATAAAGGAGAAGGAGATAGAGTATTGATGCTCTATGTGAAGAATTGTTTACAGGTGTGCATCTGAAAAAAAACATCCAAGCGGACTGAACAAAAAGGACCAATTATGTTCTTGGAGTAGAGGAGAGCATGTTGAGCTCTTAAAGTAAGCAATTGGAGTGAAACATATAAAGACAAAGGAGTGCTCAATAAAAGGAGCGAGAGAAAGGTGTGCACCTACACTCAATAGGAGTGTAAAATCTCAGAGAGAAGGTTCTAGTAGGTGAACCAAAGGCTAAGAGAGGAGAATATTGGCATAGAATAACTCTAGCTCACAAAAAGTAAGTGGAATCTCATAGAGGAGAGGAGAAAATGGTTATTGAAGTCCATAGACAAGTTCTAAAAGGATACTGCAAGAAGATGAGTAGAGAGGATATGGATAAAGAGATCAATGAGACCAGAGAGGAGCTCAATAGATTGATGTTGCAATGTAAGAGAATGAAACAAAAAGAGAAAGGTAGCTGGAGGTATGAGTGGCCCATGAAGAGGAAGGTGAAGTGGCCTATCCAAAAATTGATTTCTAGGAAGTAGAAGAAAATACCGAGGAGGTGGCTAAGTCAAGTGGAATACCTCATGAATACATAAGATAAGATGGTTTACATATGTAAACCAAAATATGGAGAAAGCCTCGATGAGGAAGAGAGCTCAGTTGAATATCTCAAAGACTACCAGGAGGGCAGAAAGGAAAATTCATGTTGCCAGAAGGGAAAAGAGGAGATGAGACTGTTTGAGAGTCTCAGAAACTCAGAGAAGAGTTTAGATCAACAAGGAGTGTTGACAGAAATTAAGGGGGAGATGAGATTGTCTGAGAGTCTCAGGAACTTAAAGGAGAGTTCATATCAGTGAGAAGTGTTGACAGGAGAGGAGGAGGATCAAAGGTGAATTTTGATCATTGGGGGGGATTAGCATATCTCTACCAAGAATCCTAGTAGAGGTTGATGCTCGTATTGTAGGTGAAGAAGAACAAGGACAACCAAAAGAGACTTTCATGTTGGAGGAGAAGGAGAAGACACTAACATCTTCCTAAGAGATGAAATAAGAGGAGGCCCACATAGTTCTGAGCCAAAGGATTGTTCAAGAGGAACATTCATATTCCATACTCTCTCAGTGAGAGGAAGAGTTGAAGCTATTGGAGAATTGGTTAGGCAATCCAGAGACATAGGAACTGGAAGAAAGAAAATTGTCAGGGGATATAGTTGAGAAGCAACTCAATAATATTGTTGTAGAAGTGTATTATGTAGTGGAGTGGCAACTCAATGCCACAGGAAATGAAGTTATCATGGGAGATAAAGATGATCTGTAATCTTTGTGAAGAATTAGAATCCCTAGGAAAAGGAGAAATAACCCAAAGGAGGCTCATCCAACAAGCTAAGTTGGACAATGATGAAGAGGAGGAGATGTAGCAGAGAATAGTGGAGGAGAGGATCCAACTCATAGACAAGTTGGAAAAGGAGATTGAGGAGATAAGGAGACTGATGTTGAATTCAACGAAGGATATAGTCAACAATAGGTGGAGGATGACAAGAGGATATTATCGTGGAAATATAAATGGGGAACTGCAATATAAAGTTTGGAAACCAAGAGGAGAACCCACAAAATCAGTAGGACAACAATAGTAGCAGTAGCAGCAACATGGTAGAGGATCAGGTTTACATCCAAAGTGAAGTTTGGGATCCACGGGGATCTCAACAGTCGCTGGAGAAGATCCATGAGAAGGAGCTCATGATTTTTTCAACAGAGGAGTATGATGCATGATCATCAACAACACGTCAACATTCAATGCAACAACACATAAGGAGGGAGCATATCCCAAGAAGAGAGAAGTGCCAACCTTCTCATTTTGAGTTAAATCTCAAATTTAATGTAATAAAGTTTGTAAAGGCTCAAGGAGATTAGATCCATTATATTTGTACAAGCTTCATGTAAGTCGCCTTTAATTGTTGACAGGTAGATGAATCTAGATCCAATTCAGACTAGATGTAAATTAAATGTAATTTAATGTAAGTGGGTGAGGAAAGCTCGAGAAACCCCTCTTTTGTAAAAAATCCCAATGTATTGAGATCATAGTGTAGAATAGTGCAAGAAGAAGAGCATGAGAAGAGAATAGATCTCAAGAGAGGAGAGGAGATAAGAACTGAGACTATGTTGTAGTCCAGTCTTGTAAACATTGTAAAAAGCATTTAGAATTAATAGAAAATCAGATTTCCCTATATATGAATCTATGTGTGTGTGTTCTATGTGAATGAATATGTGTTTTCTGAATGTTTACTAAATGTTTACTATGCATGTGTGAATGTCATGAGTATATAAGTTTTCCCTTTGCAGGAATAGATAAAATTCCATACCTGTGTGAATTTATGAGTGTTATGGGCTCTCAAGGCTAGTGCAAGGAGTGCACACCAGAGCTATTGGAAAACTCTGAGAAACCAGCACAAGTAGTGCACACCAGAGTTGTTGTAAAACTCTAATAAGCTAGTGCAAGGAGTGTGGAAGAACTCAATCAGGAGTTCTATGAAGAGTGTTCCAGGTGGGCACATCAGAGCCAGTTATAAGCTTAGAAGGGATAGTGCAAGTAGTACATAGAGCAAGTGCAAGAAGTGTTCTTACACTCATAGAAGTATAAAATCTCATCAGGAAGAGTAAGCACAAGGAGTGTGTAGGTGACTCTGTAAGGTCCAAGACTCAGGAAGAAAGTGCAAAGAGTGCATGAAGCCAACATTTTTTTAAGTGTTGGTAAAGCTCAGGAGGAAGAGCCTAGAGTGTCAGGAGGGCACTGGGAGAACACTCTGACTATGTTCTAAAGCTCAGGAGGAAGAGTGGGAGTGCCAAGAGGGAACAAGAATTCATCTGAAAGAACAAAGGGATGAACCCTTTGAATTTGAAGAATTCCAAGATTGGGAGAGATAGCGTAAGTGTGAACCAAATAAATTTCTAAAGTTCCAGATTGCGGAGAACTGTAAGGAATGCGCAGAAGAACTTACCATAAGTTCCAAGATCAGGAGGTGTAGTGCAACAAGAGGCCAAGGAGTGAACCGGCAAAGGAGAGATCAAAGGCCAAGACTTTTAAAAGTTTGAGAAATCCTTTGTTGGAGGGAAGTGGAGCTGCAGAGCAGAGAAACCACAACATCAATTGATTAGGGCTGCAGTATTAGATATGCGTCATTGGATCAACCCCAGACAAGAGGAGAAGCATGCAATGGAGGAGATCAGATCCCATCCTTTGTATTTGAGCAAAGGAGAACTAGATCCATCGATCAAGGTTCTCAGGTCGTAATTCTTGGCCAAATCAGAGTGGATTTCAACCATATATCCCATTGTGAAATGTGAGCCATAGATATCATAGTTCAAAGAATCATCACTCTGGGATATTTTGGTCCTTGTGTTGCTAGATGGATAAATCCTCAAAGACGAGAATACCGAAATAGATCTCATTCATAGATCACAGAGTGAAGAGAGGGTCATTGATTGGTATCCCTTCGGTGGTTGGCTATCCAAGAGATTTTGGAGATAGTCATTAGAAAGTGGTCGAAGTATCGAAGTTAATCCCCATTGTTGATCAAAGGAGAGTCTTAGTTGTATATCTCCTCCCTTTTCCAATTTGATGTTCGATAGTTCAGGAAGTTGGTGGGATTAGCAAAAATAAGTCTCGAAGCCTGAAGCCCGAAGTTAATCCTAGCCATTGGATATAAGAGGAGTGTGATCCATCAATTTTAGTTTAGCATTCGACCATTGAAGAGGCAACATGTGTTGGATTTGGGAAACTTCTGAAGCCCGGAGTTCTGGAGTCTCTCATTTAATCTCAGTCATAGATCAAGTGGTGAAATGTGATTCGTAGATCACCATTTCGACGTTCAGAATTTCATAGGTATTGTGTGTTGAATTCGTAGAAAATATCGAAGCCCAGAGTCCTAGATTTGATGTCAATCATAGATCAAGGGGAGGAGTGTGGATTGTTGATCCCTAAAATATTCGGGAGTTTTCCAATTTAGTGTTCGGGAGAATTGTAGAGTGTTTTGGGTAAAACTCCTGAAGCCCGAAGTTCCACAGCGTCGGAGTAACGAAGCTCTGAATAACATCGTTTAGCTAAAGCGCTTGGTTCTATCTCACGGTCACTTGAGATTTCTGCCAAAGAAAAGGGGCTAGTGTTTGTGGTTTTGATTCTAAGGAAAATGGGGATTAGAGTACAAGTGCCCATGGGTTATGGTTGAACTGTAGAAGTAATTTAAAGGCCCTCTGAACATAAAGAGAGGATCCAACATGGATCCAAGATCTAATTCATCTCCTTAGAAGAAGATCCTAGATCAGGAGGTCATGTGAGCCCCCTAGGAGGGGTGGGGGTTTGCATCATTATGGATCTCGATATTGTTTTTACATTGTCATTCCACTAGGTCTCTAAAAAAATTGAGAGTACTCTAGTTGTCACACTAGATGTTAGTCGGCCTATGGAATTGGATGCCCAATTTGATAAGGATGTTTTGTAGCCATAATTCTTGAATGGTAGTGTTAACTAATCCTATGTACTCGACCTCAGATAACGATAAAGAAATACCATTTTTCTTATTTCTCAACCAATAGATAGGCCCTGAACCCAATTTGAGCATGTATCTAGATGTGGAGTTGTGATGAGTTGGTTTTCATTGATGTCAACGAGTAGTCGATTTATGTCAACAAATGTGATGGGTGTATTTGGAGAAGTTTCCAAAGTGGTCCCCTTATGGTGTAGCTCTAAGAATGGCCCTCATGGGAAGATTATTTGAGGAATTCTACAAGAAACCCGTAAGTATGGTTAAGGATATCGTAGTTGATCATGGAATTAGGTCATTAAGGATGGATTAAATGAAGTTAACTCACTCATGGATGGATAGTCCTCATCTTGCTATTTACATTGATAGGTGGTACGCCACGTAGTTCCTCACGGTTGAGGAGATATGCCCTCTTGAATATGGAAGTGCCAAAGTACGGTTAAGAATCCCAAAAGTATGTTTAAGAATCCCATAAATGGTTACAACAATAATTTATTAGTTGACCCAAAAATGAGGAAAAAGGGTAAAACATTTGTAAACAAGAAGTTACAAGTCAAATCGAAAGCTAAGTAAATAAGTCACTTGTAAAAGTATAAATACACATCAATAGCCTCTCATTTTAACACACAAGTTTATTGAATATTTGTCTAAGTGAGAAAGTGTTTGTTATATGAGGTAACCAAGGAGATATGAGGTGGATTTCAGAGGGAATATGAAGTGAATAAGGATGAAATTCCAAGGGAGGATGAAGTCTTGTGAGGACGTGTTCTAAGGTATGTTATTTACATTTCATCGTACCATTTTTGATATAAATTTATTTCTAAAATGGTTCAGATATCAAAACATGGAAACTATTGAGAAGACATATCAAGGTACCTATGGTAGAAATTTCATCTTCTAGTTCATTGCATTTTCGGAGATACACCATGTGGAAAATAGGGTTTTTTGGCTAGTCTTGAAACTAGTCTCAAACAAGTGTTTCGAGTAAAATAATCATAACTTCTTTATAGAGTATTCAAATTCAATGAGACCAAATGACTTGGATAAATTAAATTCCTTAGTATGTTTTTTATGATTTTTATATCTATATATCAAATATTCCATCTGTGGCATGCTCTACAAGTTCACTCTCCGGAATAATCCATAATTCAACAAGGTTTTTCATTGTTTATCTAACTCCTTTTCTGGGATGTTCCAAGCAGTGAAACTTGGAGGAAATGTAGATAAGATATTGAATAATATTTTTTACAAGTTTCATACCTTTATTCAACCTTTATTCAATACACGTACAAAGTTATTCTTGTTGAAAGTTAGGGTTTGTGACTAATCCAAAAAACTAGTCCTGTGAGACTAAGGTAAAGTTTGGTGAAGATGTTATTCTCTTCTTGTTGAAGTTAAGGAAGGTTTGGAGGTCTGTGATCACATACACCAGGTATATTATAGAGTTACAAATATGTTTATATGCATTTTTTTAGGGTTACATGTTGATGATGGTATGGTACATGCTTGAGAGGCATGTCTTGTTGATACATGGTACATCTTGGTGATGGTTTTGGTATCCATGTGAGTGGATCTAGGCACAGTTGGTTGATGATGGTATATCAGTGATAGATATAGAGAAAGGTTGGATGATTGGTTGATAATCAGTGACATTGAAAATTTCATTGGTAGTGACAATAATTCTACACTTATATTTCAGGGTGGCAAGGCAGGGTAAGGATAGGTGGTTGTAGCCACCTTCTGGTTGGTTTCAAAGAAATCAAGGGATTGTAGCCTCCTTTTGGTTGGATATAGAGAATTAAAGGAGTTGTATCTTCCTTCAAGTTGAATCATGAGAATAGGGGGGTGTAGCCTCCTTCTATTTGCAACTCGAAAATTGGGAAGTTGGTGCTTCCAATGAATGTATTATTTTGACATATAAGAAAATAATTTCATGGTTTTCTCCCATTTGGGTTTCCACATAAATTATAGTTTAATTTGAATTTGATTTGATACTATTCATGTGATATTTCTCATGATTATACTACTGGTGATATATATTGAATGCTAAAGATAAATTGTTCAACATTGTTGAAGAATATACATTGTGGTTAAAACTAATAAAAATGCTCATATTGATTCACCCCCCCTCTCAGTATTCCAACAATTGGTATCAGACAAATTCCTTCAAGAAGAAGTATAACCACTGGAACGAGATCATGGAATATGCTAATATTGGAGCACCAGTATTTGATGGTCATAATTATGGATTCTAGAGTATAAGGATGAAAACCTTCTTACATGCACAAGGATTCGATGTATGGCGAGCAATAGTATATGAATACAAAGCATAAACCACTCCCCCAACATACAAGGATGGAAAGAAACTAGAAGAAAACAACTCAAAGGATAAAGATATTATTCTAAACAGTCTTGTTAATTCATTATTTTTTAAGGTTATGCATTGTGATTATGAAAAGGAACTCTGGGATAAGCTTCAAAATATTTATGAAGGAGATACTAAAGTCAAGGGAGATAAACTCCAAAAATTTAGAGATAAGTTCGAACAATTGAAGATGAAGGAAGATGAAGACATTGCAACCTACTTTCTACAGGATGATGAAATAGTGAATACTGTTAAAGGCCTGGGAGAATAGATGAAGGAACCAAACATCGTTCAAATGGTACTAAGGTCTCTACCTATGAGATTTGATCCAAATAGTTCATCCCTAGAAGAAAGAATAGATCTAGACACATTGAGCATGGACGAGCTACATGGGATACTCACCTTCTATGAAATGAGAACAGAACATGAGAATCCATTCACAAAGGAAGAATCATTAAAATCATACAATAAGACAAAGAAAAATTCAAATTATAGTTGCATCGATGATTCAGAGGAAGATGAAGAAATGGAAAACTTCATAAGAAATTTTCAAAGAGGAACTGGTAAACAGAAAGGTATGATTCCATTGAAATGTTTTAACTATGGTGGTATTGGTGATTTTTCTTCTAAATGTCCCCATAAGAATAAGAAATGTGATGAAGAAGAAGACCCTAAGAAAAAAAATAAAAATCAAAAGGGTGGAAGAAAAAAAAAGAAATTCTTCAAGAAAAGTTTATACACCAAGGAAGATAGTTCCTCATCAGATGAGGATGAAGACAATGCCAGTGATAAATAAAGAGTACTCTTCATGTAAGTATAATATTCTTAAGAAGAAGGATAATTTGATCTCAGAGAAGAATTGATCAGTGCCTTCGAAGAGATAAGGAATGAAAGAAAGAAAATCAAGTCACTCAAGGCAGTACTAAAGAGGAAAAAGGTTATCATAATTCCAACTTAGAAAAGGTTGAGCATATGATCATGAAGTTAAAAATCTAGGTATAAGAAGAAAAAAGAATTAAATAGGCACTCAGAAATAAATTGGAAGAGAAGGAAAACATGATTGAAGGCTAGGAAGCAGAAATATTCACTCTAAGAAAAGATCGTTAGATGTAGGACATGCAGCAAAAAAACACTAGAATATTGGATGAGATCATTTGCAGTCAAAGACCATACTATGATAGATCCAGACAAGGATACAACCAGAAAGAGAAAGGATCGATATCGAAAAAAATAGAACAAGAAGAAGAAAAAAGAAGCTACGCGGAAATAGTCAGAGGCTCTCTTAAAAGGGAAGAAGGAAAGAATATCCAAGAATAATATTACAACAACACTACACCTAGAAGATTCAGAATTTAGAATCAACAGTAGTGAGAAATGGAAAGACCTCAAGAAGAAGAAGGATTCAGAAGAGAAGCACCATTCAGAATATCTCCCACCCCCAGGTATCAAACTCTTTTTCTTGGTTTATTTTATTCATACAATAACTTTGGGAACAAAGTTGTGAACTATATATACAATATCAAGAGTAGAATAAAATATGAAGGATACACAAGGCATTCTTATCCAAGAAGACCTCATGAAGCAAAGAGAAAAAATGACAACATATTTGAATCCTTGAGTAATGAAGTAGAGTGCTACAAATGCAACAATTTTGGTCACATGGCCAAATATTGCAAACTGACTATTCCTCTAAGGGAACCAAAGAAGAATATCAATAGTCATAAGAAAGAACCACAAAGGATATGGGTAATGAAGCAGGATCAATTGAACACTGAATAATGCATGCTTTCTCTAAAATCCCAACACAAGAAACATGGATGGTATGTTGGCAATGGTTTCTTAAATCACATGAAAAATGATAAGGACAAATTTCTAACTCTAAAAAAGGAAAGAGATGGATCAGTTTCATTTGGAAATGAAAACTCATCCAGAATCATAGAAAAGGGTACATTCAATCCTGGAAGGATTCCAAGGAAGAAAATGTACTACTAGTCGAAGACATGAAGCACAATCTACAAGTGTAAGTCAAATGTGTGATCAAGGTCACAAACTTGTGTTTGACTCAGATAAATTTGAGATAAGTAAATCATGATCAAATATTCGATGGCTACAACTAAAAGAACTCCAAGCAACATATATGTACTAAATGAAATTGGAAAGTAAATATGTTTCCTTGGAAAGGATGATGAAAGTTATCTCTAGAAGAAAATAATGGATCACGTAGATTTTGACAATATTGTCAAAATTTGTAGAAGAGAAGAAGTAAGAGAAATGTATGAGATATCGAAGCCAACAAACACTATACACAATCATTTTCTATAGGGAAAACAAAATAGGACCAAATTCGAATCAAAAAAATACTCCACAACAAAACCACTAGATAGTGTACATACATATTTGTTTGGACCAACAAGAACAAAGGGATTGAATGGAGAATTGTACTTTATGCTACTATTTGATTACTGCAATTTTCTTTCTCAGGAAGAAGTTAGAGGAATTTGAACACTTCAAGATATACAAGGAAATGGCCAAAATTGAAACGGAATAAAAAAATAAGTGTTTGAGATCAAACAATGGAGGAGAGTTTACATCAAAGGAATCCATATATTTTTCTAAAGAACATGGGATAAAGAGATACTTCCCAGTAGCCAGGACACCTCAGAAAAATGGAGTTGTTGAAAGGAAGAACATAATAGTGCAGGAAATGGCCAAAATGATGTTGAAATACTCCAAGTTCAAAGACATATTTTGGGTACAAGAAATACATACAACATTTCATATCCAGAATAGGGGAATGCTCAGAAATAACAATGATAAGACACCCTACAAGATTTGGAAAGGAATACCAGGATATTTGAAGCATTTCGGAGTGTTTGGAAGCAAATTCTATATCAAGAGAGAATATGGAAAGATTGGAAAATTTGATTCTCGAGTTGATAAAGGCATATTGGTTGGGTACTCAAGAAAAATAAAAAAATAAAAATATTTAAATTTAAGACTCAACAAAATACTAGAAAGAATCCATGTGACAATTAATTAGATAGATGGATGAAATATAAAATTAAGAAGAAAAGATTCAGTGGAATAGGATCATGAAGAAGATTTGAAATAAGAAAAAGTAGATGAAGAAGAAGAACAGCCAAAAGCAAAGAAAGAATGGAAATATCTTCAGGTACCTCCAAAGAAACCTAGTAGATGACTGCAAAAAAATCATCCTCCAAAACAAATCATTGGAAATAAAGATGCAGGAGTTGAAACTTGAAGAAGAATATGTTCAGTAGAATAGCAACACCCAACACTATTATCCATAATTAAGCCAAGCATTTTTTAAGAAGCCAACAAGGATGAATACTGGATCAAAGCTATGGATGAAGAGTTAGATCATATAGAGAAGAATGAATCTTGGGAACTGGTGCCAAGGCTAAAGAACAAGAATTTTATTGACACAAAGTGGGTCTTCAAAAACAAATTGAACGAGAATGGACAAGTTACCAGGAATAAAGAAATATTGGTATGTAAAGGATACGCTCATGTTGAAGGTATATATTTTGAAGAGAATTTTTCCCCATTTTCCAGAATGGAAGCAATCAGGTTGATTCTAGCTTATGCATGTTCCAAAAATATCAAAGTGTATCAAATGGATGTAAAGTTAGCCTTCCTTAATGGAGAATTAGAAGAAGAAGTATATATCAAGAAGCTAGAAGTATTTTAGCTGTCAGAAAAGGAAAAAATTGTTTACAGGCTGAAGAAGGCACTATATTGTCTCAAACAATCCCCTGTGATGCAGGAGCATCGTCATCAAAGAGTGAGTGGAGGACAACTCACCATCCCAACACACATTTTGAAAAAAAATGAATTTAAGAAAGGAATATCAATGTAATATCTAAAAATATTGAGATTAAAGAAGATCTTAAATGTTTAGGAGGTTGAACCATCACATGAGATCAATTGGAGATGTATTTTATTTAATATAGTAGCTCGCAATATAGATTTGAAGTGTTTTTCTCTTATCTTTCCACCTCAAACATTTATTGTAATAAATCCTTAGTAGTTGAATGCTTTTATTTCAATAGGATAGCACTAAGGTAGCTTGGAGGGAAAGCTCTATGAGCTCATGTTGTATAAATAAACGTTTGGTTGCTCAAATGAGGTTGTTGAAAACTATTGTAGAGGTTGTTGATAGTTGTTGTCATTGTTTCTAAGAGTTGTAGAGTTGTTGAAGAGCATTGTATGAATCCATGTACATATAATTTGAATAAATATAGCAGAGAGGCATTGTTCCAAATGTCTGGTGTTACTGTGTCTATATGAATGAGTGAATGGTAGGCTTTCTTTTTATTTGAATTTCTCTATTATTTCTTGTTCTTATGTTATGAATGCATTTACATGATTGAATGTATGAATCTGTGAGAGTTTAGATATGTTTCAATTTTTTCTCTTCTATGAGAAAGTGCAAGTGTGCATATTGTCCGCAAGGTGTGCATTGACAAATTTTGTTTCGACTCAGAAGTTGAGAAGAGACAATGTGAAACTTTTGTATGCAAGGATTGCATAAGAGTCTGCAAGGTGTGCGTCGACAAAGTCTATTTTGACTCAGAATTTTAGGAGGGATAGTTTAAAAGCACGTATAGACATAAACGTTCTCAGAACCATATTGTTTAGAAAGAACAATTGAGTCATCTAAGGACTATTGCAAGGAGTGCATAGTTTCCTATCAAAAGATGAGTTGAAGGAATCCTATTACAAGGTGTGTGCAGAGATTATTCCTGGATAAGGATCGAAGGACTCTTTCTAAGAAGCTTAGAGTATCGAAAAGGAACAAGTTCAAGAGAGATAACTTGGAGCCTTGTGTGCAGAGAGTGCATATTGTCTGTAAGGAGTGCATGACAGAGTATTTTGATTCATAAGACCAAGAAGAGTAACTTAAGAGTATTTCTAGAAGGGTGTGAAGAATTGTCGCAAGGTGTGCGAAGTCGTCGACAAAGAAGCTAAGTTGTGGAGGAGGACCTGTTGCAAGGTGCGAACATGGTCAATTTCGACTAAGTGTCGAAGAAAGTGCTCTAAGGAGAAAATTTTTGAGAAAGAACAAGCTTAGGAGAAAGAGAGGGTGAGAAATATTCAATAGGGAGGATCCCTTTAAGGTTTCCCAAAATTGATGAGCAAGATCCGTTCAAGAGGCAGCAGGATCGTTCCAGACCGCTATATTTGGGAGAGTTTCGTAGAGGTTTTTCATGAATCCTTTTGGCACTTCGTGGTTCAAAGTGTTTTGAAGTATTGTGATAAATAGATTCATCGAAGTTGCAAAGTGATCCTAGTCGTTTTCTACAAGGAGGACATGTGGCAGCATATTGGAAAGTTAGGGAGAGAGAGGATCAGATAAATTTCATGGGGCAAGCACAATATTCACGAAGTCATTAATGCTGAATTAGAGTTGGACTATCAAATATAGGAGGACACATGGCATACATCCATGTGTTTCAACGAAAATTTATTTCGGGAGAAGTCGAGGGTGAAGGTTGTAAAACCACTGGAGCCAAAGTTGTGAAGAGGATTGGGCTGAGGTTTTATTCCACGACCATATGAGAAGATGATCCTAGCTAGTGGAGCTAGCGCCTACTAGTTAAAGTTACCATAGGTGCCTGAAAATGGTTGTGCGGGTAATTCAATCCTGCGAGGTAACAAAAGGGGGCCTATGTAAGTTGTTTCAGGGTCTGCTAGAGGCTGGAAAAGATGATTCGACATAAGTGTTTTGAAGATCCTTGACTGAGAGGTCGCAGAACCCCCTAGGAGGGTAGGCGTCCTGAATCAAGTGGTATTAGAGACACATAATTGATTTTTGTAGGGAAGAAGGTGCAATCTAATATCATCAAGTGGTATCAGAAGGAAAAATTTTCTTTTAAAAGCTTTATGTAAAGGAGAAAAGTTAGCACATTTCCTCCTAGAACACGAATAGAGACACCTATTGAAAATCTAGCGATGGAAAGGGAGATGAGATAAATCTGAGAAAGATTGGATGATATGGAGACAATGCAAAGGAGAGAACCTAACGCTGAAGATGTCAATGATGCAAAACGAGAAGAGAGGGAAATTGAATAAGTTGTGGAAGAGGATGTTGCGGAAGAACGCTTACTGAAATCATTTGTGAAATTGGGAGCTAGATCAAAGATAGACATCCCAATGTATGAAGGTAAATTAGACGTTTAAGAGTTGTTGGATTGATAATATCCATGGATAAGTACTTCGACTATGAATATGTCGATGAGGAGAAGAAAGTGAAACATGTTGTCACTAGATTAAAAGGACATGCAACACTATGGTGGGATGAACTGCAGGCTGACAGAAGATGCAAAGGCAAGAAAAATATCAAGAGTTGGGATAGAATGGTATCCAAGTTGAAATCTAAATTAATACCCCAGGATTACCAGATAAATCTGTTAAGGAGATTTCAAAACCTGAGGCAGAAAGGAATGCCAGTAAAAGAGTATACAAACGAGTTCTATAGGCTGAACATCAGGGCTGGACATAGAGAAAAAGATGATAAAAAGGTTTCCAGGTATATCAATGGCCTGAGATATGAAATCCAAGATGAAATCAACATGATGACAGTAAGGACAGTGGAGGATGCTTATCAGATGGTACTGAAGGCAGAAGAAAAGTTGGCCAGAAAGTAGAGTCAGTGAAGCCAAGGTATAATTCTAAACAGAGGTAAAGGGATTGTCCCTGATAAAGCACATTATCCCAGGGGTGAGAGTGAAAAACCACATAGTCACTCAGAAAGAGGATGAAGTTCAAAAAGTGGTGGAAGAATTTTTTTTCCACGAGGAAGAGGAAGAGGAGGAGAAGTGAAGTGTTTTGCCTGTGGAAAGACATGATACATGTCTTGCAAATGTCTTTAGAGAAAGAAACAAGGAGGTGAATGTCTTGGAAGACAGAGTGGTGGAAGAATTTTTTTTCCACGAGGAAGAGGAAGAGGAGGAGAAGTGAAGTGTTTTGCCTGTGGAAAGACATGATACATGTCTTGCAAATGTCTTGAGAGAAAGAAACAAGGAGGTGAATGTCACATTTCAGAAGCGCAGAAGTAGAATGTTGAAGTAGAAGGTGCAGAATATGGAAAATCTCTGATGATGAAGAAGGTTCTCTTGAAACCAGAACCAGAGGTTGAAAAGACAGTGCAGAGGAGAATTTGTTTAGAACTACTTGCAAGACTAAATATAGAATATGCAAAGTTATAATTGACATTGGGAGCACTGATAACTTAGTATCCACAGTGATGGTGGAGAAATTGGAGCTAGAGACAACTACACACCCAAGTCCATATATAATCTCATGGTTGCAGAAAGGTCACTAGGTAATGGTAACTAAAAAATGCCTCGTTGAATCTAAAATAGGAGGATATAGAGATGAGATTCTGTGTGATGTGATTCCCATGGATGTATGTCATGTTTTATTGGGAAGACCATGTCAGTTTGATAGGAATTTCATTCATGATGGGAGGAGGAATACTTATACTTTGGAGAAAAATGGTAGGACACACATGTTACTTCCAATAGAAGAAAATAAAGTGAAGGAAGAAGCTAGCACAAGCATACTTCTCATGAGCGGGAAGGAAATCCTTAGTGAAGTTAGGAAGGAACAACAGATGAATTTTGATGTGGTAAGGAAACCCAGATTCATCCTTACAAGTACTTCTATGGATGATATTCCTCAAGAAATTCAAGAGTTGTTGGAGAATTTTGTTGACATAGTAGTGGACGAGTTTCCAATCTCATTGGCACCCCTCGAGAGTATCAGCCATCACATTTATTTGATGGACAAAGGGTTGATCAGATAAATCTTGATTCTTTTACTCATATACAAATCAAGGTTATAACATATTTGGGTGAAAATCCTTGAATGATTCTCTTACTCCTATAATAATTAGGATGCAAGCTCCAAGCACATACTTTTCAATACTTATGGGGTATAACTCCA
>JZKD02S2033900.1:22960-44614 GCA_000966675.3 Picea glauca | reverse complement strand
TTTGTTGAAAAGGTTCAAAATGTTTGAATGTAAGGTTGCAGCTACTCCTATTGCTTTAGGCACCAAGTTAAGAAAAAATGATCAAGGAAAGTCCATTGATCAAACTCTGTATAAACGGCTAGTGGGCAGTCTTATGTACCTCACCACCACTAGACCAGACATAATGTTTGTTGTAAGTCTTATCTCTAGATTCATGGAGTCACCCAAGGACTCTCATTGGCAAACTGGTAAGAGAATTTTGCGGTATGTGGCTGGAACAGTTGATTATGGTTTATGGTCTCCTTCATAATCAAAAAGTTTTTTAGTTGGTTTTACTGACAGTGATTTTGCCGGAAGCATTGATGACAGGAAAAGGACTTACGGTTATGCATTCAAATATGGATCAAGTCTGATTTCTTGTGCATCAAGAAAACAACCAGTTGTTACATTGTCTTCCGCAGAGGCCGAATATGTTGCAGCAACTTCTGCAGCATGTCAAGTTGTTTGGCTAAGAAGGTTAATGAGTGATTTATCACCAAAAAAATTGGAGCCAACTCCAATATATTGTGACAACAGTTCTGCAATTACATTGTCCAAGAATCAAGTCTTCAAAAAAAAGAGCAAGCACATTAATATCTGTTATCATTTTATTTGAGAATTGGTAAATGAAGATGTAATCACTGTAAAATTTTGTAAATCAGTAGATCAACAAGTTGATATCTTCACAAAGCCTTTGGGCACAGAAACATTTGTATCACTCAGATCTAAGTTGAGTGTTTTTAGGTTAAATGATTGTCACGCTCCAACTTAAGGGGGTGTGGTAGACGAATAAGTTGAGCAATCGCTCAGTTAATTAGTTAACTTACAGTTGTTTGGTTTCAACATTTTCATCGCTGAGTTGACTGAGTTGTTAGATGCTTCATTGTTTACGAAGCATTCCCTTTGCATGTAATTATTTTTATATCTATTCAATAATGAGATATGTAGCGTGTGTTTTTTATGCAATTCTGTTCTGCGGTTCGTGTTAAAACCGTTTCTCTGTTCTATCAATTCATTTTTTGTTTCCGCAGATTCGTTCTTCACCCACTAGCTCCTACAATGAAAATTGGTGGAGTTCCTACTAAATCATCTGATCCAAATTGAAGGAGTTCCAATTAAATCATCTGATGCAAATTAAAGGCGTTCCATTAACTCCTTTGATGCAAATCAGAGGAGTTATCATTAACTCCTCTGATAAGGGATAGGACCCCCTAGATTATTGTTCATATTTTAATCATAACGTTTGACTCAAACACTTGTTTCATGTGTTCCTTATATAGTTGGAAAGGTATTTCCAATATATACAACTTCACATCTATACAATTTTATTAGTACCTAGACAAGTTTCTTCATTATTCAGGATTACGATGTGGTGGTTTTTTGACAACCCCAAGCAACACAACACCTCAATTGTAAGTATTGGAACTAGGGATTGAATTCAGGGAAGATAAAAATAAATTTAAATTTGTTAATGATCAAATTATATGACTTTGAATGCTTGGTTTTAATCAGTTTATTTGAGGTTACTCTAGGGTCACTCATATATTGTATGTTGAATCATGTCAGGTACTAATTCTAAGGATGGGAAGTTGCATTCATCATCCTTGCAATGTGATCTATGACTAAGGATGACAAAGAAATACTAACAATAGATACCACAATGATAGAGAAGAAACAAACAAAATATAATGAAAATGGATGAGTAGTACATATGAACCCCGTGACAATCGACTATCATACTTGGACAATGAAGATGTTCTCATGTCCAAACTAGTCTTCATGGTTTGCAGGGTATATATGATCAAAATCTATGATGGACCACTAGTGCTAGAAGAAAAATTAGAGATATAAGTCTTATCTTTGTTGCTCATCATCAACAAGGGAATAAGGACAAACATTGGTATGAAAAATGTCACGAATGAATGTGGAAGGCCAGGGATCATCTTAAACCTCAATAAATACTAGAATTGAACCAAAAGAAAGGGCTTTTGTCTCTTCAAACATTTTACATTTGTGAACTATTTTGGGAAGACAATGTCAAATAAAATTGGTATATTTGCTTGGATCTTTGATGTACTATTATTGAAACTATTAATATTGAGAATCCCTCAGGGCCATCTTTTGATAGAGTGAAGAACTTGCATGTGTCAGTGTTTTGCTACAAACTATTTCAAGAAGAATGTATGTTGTTCACATGGGATATAAGGACACACTTGCTTATGGACTATTTTGATGCGATCTATGTTACCCTTACAGTTTTGTTACCCTTTCTTATATTTTATGCCTTGAGTACATGATTTGTTGATGTATGCATATATGTGATTTAGACTTTTATGGTTATGTCTATGTATACATGTGTTTCCAACTTTCCATCTTCATGAAAACTATTTGAGTGGGGGTTTAGGTAGATTTTAGTTTCATTAAAACTCATTAACTTACATTAATTAGCTCCTAGCTAGGATAGGATAGATTAAAAATAGATTAGACATGCATTTACATACTCTTATATACATCTTTTGTTTGCATAACCACCGATCATTGACCCTCATAGGTGGATCAGGCAACAACCAGTAAAACTAAAACTAAAAATGGTTGAAGGGCCAGAATCGGGATGGGTTCCCTATTCCAAACAGTGAGAGGTATAATTGGGAATTCTTACCGGGGGTAACCCCTGCTTTTGAGAAAGGGAGATTTCAAACCTATCAACACAATGCTAGATTGAAAGGATTCGTATGATAGAAAGAATGACCACTAATGTAGAGAATCCCATGGGAATTTTGTCGTCTTCATGGCCTTTGGGATATATTCATCTAATTGGAGGATGTGAGAAAATAATGAGTCAACATAGGTATGAAAAGGTTGGTGCGGCGTGATGGCACCAAGTGTTTGATCCAAGTTGTGTATGACATTAGGGTTTATGGAAGTTATGGATCTTGAAGATTCGTTAGTAGGTGATGATTGTGAAGAGTAAGTACAATATTCCATGAGAATGGGTGATTGAATAGGAGGAGGGGGGACCTGTTGACCAAAAATTGGTCACCTATATTTTCCCTCTCTTGGATGATTAAAAAAAATATATATCCAAAGATGAAAATTTTTGAACTATTATAGGTTCATTGTATATCCCTAAGTCTCATCTTCGCCATTCATTTTTCATATTGGAAATCGGAGTTTGAATGCTCAAGATATCCAGTTTTAAAGTTTAAGCAATAAAAAATGCTTCTTCCATGTGGAATAAAGCTAATTCCTCATAAACATATCCAATTTTTTTGGGCCCAAGACCCATATTTTTGTCTTATATTTCAGGCCCAAGACCCATATTTTTCTGTTATTTTTCAGGCCCAAGACCCTTGTTTTCTTTAAAATCTTACAGGCTTAAAACCCCCATCTTATTTCTTCCCCTTTCACAACATTTAAAATTTTTCTCATCTTCCACCTTCTCCTTATTTCTCCATACTTAGTCTTATTTTTCTCCTCCATTCATAACTTAAAGTATCTTCCATACTCCAGTGGATTCCACTCCTTATCCCTTACCTCACCTCCTCATATACTCCATACTTCAACATTTTTTTTTAAATGTCAGACTCGCGGACACCCTCACCTCTCCCCTCCACCACTCCACACTTAGAAATATTTCTAAGTAATTTCGGACTCACCTCACCTTATATTCCTCACCCTCACAAGTTTGAAAGTCCGCTCCCCTCATTTCTCCCTCCCCCTCACTTACTCCACCTACATTTCTACCCTTTCCCTTACACTACCCCTTCCCCCTTTCTCATTCACTCCCCTTCACTATACTCCACCTTCCTTTTAAACACTTAGATTATTTATTTAAATTATTGTCGGTTTTGCGGACTCGCTTCACCTCCCTCCATGAACCTTCCATGCACTCCATTTCCACCAACCCGACACTATATTTCCTTCTCTCACTTGAAATTCATGTTCTTTCCCTTCCTTAATCCTTTTATCCTAAGTATAGGAAATGAAATATTAACCAATCAAATGATTCCTTATTCTCAACTAATCAGATTTCGACATATGGAAGCGTTTGATATGATGAAATGGAAATTCTGTAACCAATGAAATACATCCACATGACATTTTATGAATGGTGCCACATGATAGCTCAATGAGGAAGACATGTGGTAAATTATTATTGGAGACACATGGCATTGAGTCATTGGTGACATTTGGCAGCTTATGAATGTGACACATGGCAGTTAATGATGAATTATTAGAATATGACATATGGAAATATTTGATAGGATGTTTTATGTGTTGACTCGGAATATTGGTGGTTAACTTGGCATGCAAAAATATTATTTTATTCAACAATTTTCTAAGGTTCGAGTCCTCCAAGCTCCATAATCTCCTCTCTTCTTTGTTTCTTGTAAAGTGTATGTTACACTTAACATTATTTTCCACTAAGACTTTCCTATTACCATGCATGTGGGATAATATTCATGAATACAAGCTGAAATTTCTTAAATAAGGACGAATCCAAGATCAAAGGCCCACATTTTCCCATCAATTTTGATCAACAGTGGTTGACTGTTAATCTTGTGGAGGCCATAACTTGAGCTCTAGCCTCTGGGTGTCAGAATCACACAAAATTTGTACCATTGGAAAGGTATTTTGATGTAAAATATTTTAGTACATGTTTTAAGTGATGAAAGTGGGGAAATTGTTTGCAAAAATTAATATATCAGTCAACATCATTTTTAATGGGACTGTGTGATAACTCAACTTCAGGAGCTCATATCTTGGTATCGGGGTGACGGATTTGGGAAAAAATTATATTTTTGGAAAGACAAGAAGATGAAGATAACATATGTAGTGATTTCCATGGATAAAGGGTTGAATATCAATTCAATAAAATTAAAACACAAACCCCCTCTTTAAAAGGGAAATTAATTGAATTTTGAAAAAAATAAGTTTATTTAAAAACTTTTATTAAAAAGGAAAATGGAAAAAACCCTAACTACTCAAAGCAGTTAGAAAATATAATTTTAAAATAAGAATAAGGGATTTATCAAGGCCTCCAAGAATCACAATTATCAGAGGGCAGGGGGGGAATATCAGATGATGAAGAAGGTACAACCAGAAATACACAACCAAACTTTTCATCAAAGAAAAGAGATCTCCATCTTCTCCAATCTTTCTATTATTCTACACCAATTCTCATAGCGTTATGCTTGAGTCTATGAATTGGGAGCAAGTATGAGTTCTTTATGGTTCTTATTGTATTCTCCCTAAAATAATTTTCTTGTATGATCATGGAGTATTTACAGCCATATACATGACTATCAAAGATTTTGTAATGAAGAAATTTTTTCATGAACAAACTTCACAAAGAATTGCTTAGGGGTTTATTTCAACTGTATCTTGTAACTTTGAGTCTTAAGTATGAGGTATTTGATATTGAGTTCATCAATGACTTTATTTTTTTTTCCTTTGATATACTATATGTCAAAATTGTATTCACTTAAAAATTTGAGCCATCTTATTTTCTTGGAATTCAAAGTTGGTTGTTCAAAAATATATTTTAGAACACTACGGTATGTTATTAATTAAAATATCTTTCACATGAGATAATTCCTCCACATATTAAATTCATGAACAATGGAGGGAATCTCCAATTCATCTGTAGCATATTTCCTCTCATGTACTTTAATCTTTCTGCATGATAAATAATGACATGTCCATTTTGAGTGAGGACTCCAACAAGTCCTTCCTTGCATGCATTTGTACATGTTATCAATGAGTAAATTGTTGGGCTGAAGAAACAATCTACAAAGGTAACCTACAAACCAAATTTTATACTGGAAGCTATCCCTTCCAATATATAGAGGGCTCTCTCTGAGACTTTATCTCTAATAGATAGACTTGTTTTGAACTGATGGCTAGGTTTAGATGATTGAGGTAATTTTTTCAAGGTTTGTTGGAAAGGAGGTATAATATCTCTAGGGATATGGAGTCAACCCCTGAAAACAAAAGAAAACAAAGACTGGTAGGTAGAAATTCCCAGAGGAACAAATGTTAAATAAGGTGATGAACTTTAGTTTTGAGTTTAATTATGTAGGTTGAAAAAAGATCAGAAACACATAACAGAATAATTGCATCATAAAGGATGAATTCTGACCTTATTTAAGAAGATAAAAAAAATAATTAAATTAGTTAAGTCTAGAGCACAATTAGATGAACTCTAGACCTTTAAGTTTCAAATTTAAACAGAAGAAAATGGCAGATGAAAGTAAATGCACAAGGAATACATACGAAGAATAATACAATATTCATATCACCACCATTAGAATATTTTTCATAAGAAATTCAAGACTTCTGCATTTGTATTTCTATTAGATTCAAAGAAATACATTGAAGATCAAAATGCCTATACTTATGCACGCCCTTTGGTTTTAATAGCTCCCTGAATATATACAAAGTCATATGCCTATAGTGTTGAATTTGGATTCAACTATGAGCCTAAAATCGGTGCTAATAGTAGCACATAATCAACATGAAATCTTTAACGGTATGCTAAAAAAAAGGAGTCGACCAGACTCATTTAATTTAAACCGTAAGAACTTTGATATGGCAACAAATAAAAAAATATATGATTTCCACTTCTAATGTTTGTTGAAGATGAGTTGGTGCATTGTCGAAACATTCAAGATGAGCTGGAGGTATTCTTAGTAACTATGTCACTGTTACGTAGTAAGTTCGATGTGTGACACAGGAAAAATACAACATAGTTTGTGCAATAGTGAGTCATCATATTTACACAGTAAAATCATTGTGTTACTTTATGCGGGCTTTTCAAAATGAAAAAATAACCAAAATGTTTCAATTCGATTTCCAGTTGCTCAGTTCTTTGTTGCTTTAGCTAACAAATCAAATTTTCCTGTCTTTTCAGTCTCCACTTGTTGCACTGGGATTTCCTCTAGATGTTGTAACTTCTTAGTTGAGGACCTTGTTAAGGGTGCATTAGTCTGAGGAATATCCTTTACCTATGGAGTCTGTTCTATCATTTTCCTTTTATTCTTTGTTTTAGAATCAACTGAAATTGATAGTACTAACCATTTTTATATTACAGAAAAATCTTTCTTGAAAGCATTTTCTAAAGACTTCTTCTTCAATTCTCTATTTTCATGTTGTAACTGCGCTATGACAAAGTTGTCCTTCTTCAATTGTTCCTACAACTCTATAATTGAAGTATCTCTTTCATTAGAGAGAATTGGTTGTATGAAGTTTTCTAGCATATTACTTGTTTCATGAACTGTATGTACAAAAAGAATTCTCTTTGCTGCAGATTTGGTGTGTGGTTTACTGGGAGCTTAAATCATTTCTGGAGAGAATTGGAGTTTCTTTCCTTTCTTCTTATCTTGTTGACTTGCTACATGTTTTTTAGTTTCTCGTCCCCTTTTCTTAACATATCTCTCAGGGATTGATGTTTCAGTTATTTCTACTAACGAAGGTCTATTTCTATGGCTTTGTGGGCTGCTTTGGGAATCTACTGCTATGCCTGATGAATTTAGAAAAGACTCCCGGTATTGATTTCTCTTTCTCATCTCCTCTAATACCAAAATATTGATCAAATAAAAATGAAAAAGGCTAGAATCTCCTTGTTCTTTTTTCTGTTGTACTCTGTCAACCATCTTTCCAAGACTTCTGAAGAGATAAATGGTAGATTCAAAGGCTTCTTACTGGTGAAATGCATTAAGAGCTTGTTGTGATATTGTCGAACCTTGTCAAATCTCCCTTCACATGTAAAAAACTTTTGGATAACCCTCAGAAAATCACTGTGAATTTTCAATAAAAACTCTCTAGGTATGGTAGCACCAAATTTAGAATTTTTAAATTCAGGCTTCAAAAAATCTTGATAGTGAGAAAAATCTAACTGCATATTTTTGAACCATTGTTTGCCATGGGAAGGAATTTATGTTGCAGTTGGGATGCTATCTTCAGAAACTTGCAAATGGAGGTTTCCCACTTTAGTCTTAGTGCCACCTAAATTCTCTGCAAACTCCCTCGCCACATGTTTGTTGTACCCTTGGAGTTTTTTACAAAACTTGATACAACCCACTTGTTCAAAGGATACTTTGATCGTTGGGTCTGTGTTTACCAAACATAAACCATGTGGCTCAAGCCTCATGATTTCCTCGCTCCTTACATTCTTTATTTTTCGTTCAGAAGTTGTCATGATGTTGATATATGTCAAACCTATGTGAAATACAGGTGTGCAGGAATAGATTGTAATAACCTATGGGCAGTGAAAATGGGAACAGTAACCTCTGCGTAGAAAATGAGAGCAATAACCTCTACGCAAAAAATGAAAATAGTGACTTTTGTGCGGTGCACAATAATAGGTAGCAACATAAAACTTGGTGTAGTAATAAACAATAGCATGAAACTCGATGCAACAATAAACAACATCAGGAAACTCAACGCAACAATGAACAACACCAGGAAAATTAGCGTAGAAACGAACAACAACAGGAAACTCGGTGCATCAACAAACAACAACAAGAAACTCAGCGCAACAACAAGGATGGATAGAGTTTATCTCAAATGAATTAAATTTGGTTATGTGAAAATCAAATTTGTTTCAGAGGATAACTTGCAATGGGATCCAAGAAAGGCTCTTGAACAATGATTGAAACAAATGGAGAATGCATAGGAAAAAACAGAGTGAAACGTTTGTGTAGTGAATATCAACACACAGGGTTTGCATAGTGACTGAAAGCATACAACATTTTCATAGTGACTGGAGTTTACCTAGAAGATATCTTTGGAGCTTGTTTGAGAGGCTATGGACAATCTGCAGGACTTGGAGGTGATGGAGAAAAACAAAAGGTTGGAAATATCTATGCTCGAATGGATAAGGGAGGAAATTTTGAAAAGGTAAGTGGCTATCCATAGTGACAAGATCTTTCAAGGAAAGTTAGGGATTTGTGCAACGAACTTGCATAATAAATACACTTTTGAATTTTTCAATGGTACAAATGACATGAAGTTTCATGATTGTTCCTTCTTTGACCTCATGAAAGGTGATGATGAACCATAATACATTTTGACATGGTATTCACCCTAACCTATGATTTGACCTTAGCACATAATTTCCCACTTTTTAATGTGATTCAAGACTTAGGAAAGTGGACCATTACAAATTGAACATGATGGAATTTACACTCTTGAATATTTTTCTTTTATGATGGTGTTTTATGAAAAAGACAATACACCCTTTAAACTAACTTATGGCTAGATCCCTTACTGACATTTCAAGTCATTCTTTATTTGATTACTGACCTCATAAACCTTGACACACTAACTATGACTCATCTAAGAATGCCTTGATTTTCCCAATACCGTGGCATGACTTTGAAAACTTTGGACAAACCTCTAACTATAGCTATGAAAATCATGGGGCTAACAATAGATACCACAAAACTTTCATTTGGGTCAACAATATTTAAAATAGGTTCACTAGTAAGTAATTATTTCAACAAATTAAAGTTCCTTTTACACTTAATTGTCCATTCAAATTTAATTCCCTTGTTTTTCAAAGAATTAATGTGATGAACAATCTTAGAGAACCTTGCTATAAATATTCTGTAGTAACCAACTAGTCCCATAAAATATTTGACTTTTAAAAAAATCCTAGGTGTTGGCCATCCTCTAATGGCTTCAATCTTCTCTAGATCTACTGTTATACCTTTTTCTGAAATAATGTGTCCCAAGTAGTGGATATTTTATTGGTAAAATGAACTCTTACTAAGTTTGGAATACAATTGATGTTCCCTCAACACTTGCAACACCAATCTCAGGTGATGTGCATGCTCTTCCTCTAACTTAGAATATATAAGTATATCATCCAAGAATACTATGACAAACTTATCCAAATAATTTTTGGATATGCCATCCATTAAGAACATAAAGAAGTTGGTGCATTGATTAGTTCAAATGGCACAACTACAAATTCATAATGTTCATACCTGGTTCTAAAGGTTATCTTATTGATTCCTTCTTCCTTTCTTCTTACCTGGTACTATCCTGATCTCAATTCTATCTTTGAAAATAAATTTTCCCCTCTTAGATGATCAAAGAGGTCATCAATTATTGGTAGAGGGAATTTTTTCTTCACACTGGCTTTGCTCAGTTGTCTAAAGTCAATACACAACCTCAATGTTCCATCCTTATTTTTGACAAAGAGTATTGGTGCTCCTTAAGGTGAAAAACTTGGGCGCAAGTACCCTTTATTCAACAATTCTTCCAACTACATTTGTAATTATTTTAATTATGGTGTACTCATTATGTAAGGTATTTTTGATATTGGGGTAGATTGTGTTACTAAATTAATAGATAAATATATCTCCCTCTTTGGTGGAAATCCTGGTATTTCTTGGAATACATATTCAAACTCTTGTAGTACCGAAAAATATTCAAGGCTTGGCCCTTTTTCCTTTTTTGGTTCCTCCACATGGGATGCATACAATTTCATTTCTTTCCTAAAACATCTCTTCAATTGTAAGGCTGAAATATCCCTTATACAAATGGGTCTTGGAATTCCTTTCACAGTGCTTTATTTTCCTTCTTCATCAAGGCATGTAAATGTATTATTATGACAATCTAGGACAACATGATGCTTTTCCAACCAATCCATTCCAATTAGAATATCATAAGATCCCAATGGTATAATATTTAGATCAATATTAGTATTCACTCCATTAAGACTTATGGGACAACCTATGACCACCTCATTGATCCTTCTTTTGGTTCCAGTGGCTAGCTAAACCAAACTTGATTTTTCAAGCTTGCTTTTCTCCAAATTTAATATATCCACTATTTTAGGATCAATGTAGCAATGCCTTTCTCCTAAATCAATTAAAATAGCACCATGATGATTAATTATCTTACCTTCCACCTCGATCATATTTGATTGTACTCTTCTTGTTGATATTCTAAGGATGCATATATTCATCCCATGTCTTCTACTGGAGTAGCCTCTTGGATGTTGTGCATAGTATTCTATTTATCTTCTATGTGAGGGAAATCCTTGTATAGGTGATTTTATTTGCACCCCCAACATTGGATTGGTGATCTTCCTATTTTTCCCAATGAGTCTTGTTTCTTGGTTTCATCCTTACCAAGATGATATTGATGATTTTTATTCGGGTTATTTATATTGAAAGGAGGTTTGAATCCCTTCCTTCTCTGATCATATTTCTCCTTATTCTTATCCATCCAAGACTTATGCATGGATTTTCTTCCCTGTCCTTGATCATATAGGTACTTAGCCTTCATGATGGTCTCTTTCAAAGTCCTAGGATCATCATACTAAATATTTTCCTTATAAAAGGATGGAAGTCCAATGAAAAACCTCTATATTTTCACCTTCGCATCCTTATAAACCCCACATACTTTAGCAATCCCAAGAATTTATTTTCATACTCTTTCATGGTCATGCATCCAAACTTGAGTTGAAAGAACTCCTACATCTTCTTTCCATGGAAGTGCTATGAAAGGTACTCTTTATGAAAATACCTATTGAATTGCTTCTAAAGGATCTTTCTCTCATTTATGTTCTAAACTTGATTAAGTTGATCCCGCCACATAACAACTTTCCCATGCAAATGGTAGGTGAAAATTATAGCTTCTAGGTTTGATGAGTAGTTATGAAATTGAAAATACCTCTTGAGTCCAAGAAACCATGCTTCAACATCATTTTCCCTTTCTCTTTTACCATCAAAGGATGGTGGCTTAAGCTTCCTCGACTATCCTCGCAAACTGTCCAATTCATGTATTCTTCTTTGGTTCCTAATAGGAGACATCTATGGACTACTTATGGGATCTTCATATGCATAAAATTTCTTGAGTAAGTAGGTGAGTGATGTTTATGATTTCTGATAGCACTTCACGAATAACCATCTCTTCTATACTTATATCTTCTTTCATGATATCTTTCCTCTTCCTCCTGTCTTGAGTTTGATCCATTCTTTTATTTCCTTTGCAACTGATTTACGCTTTGCATCACTCAAGCATTTATTTTATTTTGTTGTTTTATCATCCTCTCATTTTCTTCTTTGTATCTTTGTACTTATATTCCTAAGATTCTCACAGTCTCTATTAATGTTTCTTTCTCCCCTATTCCCTTGTGTCCATTTCATTTTGTCTCTGCATTACCAACACTGATATTTTGTCCTTTGGATTATCTATCATGACTGAAGGATCCCTCTCCTTCCTCCCTTTCTTGAATATGCACTCTTATCTTGAAATGATATGTTTATACCCCCTAATTCTACAAAATGTGCAAGAAACAATTTTTGTTAGAAATATGCATATCATAAAAAATTGTGAATTAAACCTATAGGTCATTTTTTTGTTCAATTGATGAAGATTTATATGACAATTCTCCCAATTCTATTAATTTCCGGTTATTCTCATCTAAATCATCTTTCCAATGATTATTTTCTTGTCTAATTGTGACTCTTGAGAAAAACGTTATTGGTGGAAAAAAAGTGAAGGAATATTCATTAGGACATGCAACATAGTAGTAATGCTCAACAATCGTCCAATCATTCCTTCATATTTAAACTTGACCATTGATCTTCTCAATGGAATGACATGTGACTGCAATGCACACTAGTCATTCGATCATTTTTTTATTAGATCTCAACTGTTAATATGTCCTAATTGATTCATTGTGGATATATGCTTCTGTGATCTCCAAGTTGTACCCTCTAGTTTTGCTACACTCACTTTTCACTTATACTTAGATTATTTTCTATTATTTTCTTCGTAGGTCTATGATACTTCATGAGTCGTCGGATCCCTCACCCTCTGGCCATCTGATCCATAACACATGGAGACATCCTAGATGTTGGATCTGTGAAACATGGTGACCTCCTTGTCATCTGATCAATTCTCCATACATAGTCATTTTCTCAGATCTCACCACGGGAAGAGGGTCTACAACACTTTCCTGACTCTTATATATGTAACCCTGTCCGTCTGACTGATTCTTGATACTTAGTTGATTTTTTTTATATATCTCCATTGAAGATATTATTCATACTATGACCTCATCCTTTTGACCAATTCTTGATACTTAGTCAATTTTTTCCAGATATCTACATTCAAGATAAGAATTTGGTATTAAAATAAATGCATAATGTTTCATATGTCGGACATCTCAATTACCAGAAAACAATTGCAGCAGTAAGAAGACAATTCTTTTGGCCAGGAATGAAGAAATATGTCGTTGACTACATTTCTATATGTTTGGAATGTCAAAGAGTGAAGGCTGAGCATAGACACCCAACATGTTTTCTACAACCATTACCAATTCTAGAGAAGAAATGGGAAGTGGTAACCATTGATTTTATAACTAAATTTTCTAGGATGACAAGGAAGCATGATTCAATCATGGTAGTGGTTTATAAATTGATAAAGGTTTCTCATTTTCTTCCTACAAAAACGACTCATACAACGACTAATATTGCATAAATTTACATGAGGGATATTTCTAGGTTGCACAGAATACCTAAGGCAATTGTTTCATAGAGAGATACAAAGTTTGTTTCAAATTTATGGAGGGTATTATTTAAAGGATTTGGTACAAACCTGAACTTTAGCACAACATACCATCCACATTCATATGGGAAGACAAAGAGAGACAACCAAGTAATTGAATACATGTTGAGAATGTATGTGATGGATAAGCCATATAAGTGGGAAGATTACTTGTACTTGGTTGAGTTTTCCTATAATAATGTGTATCAAGATTCATTGAAGATGATCCCATTTGAAGCTTTGTATGGTAGGAAATACAATACTCCAGTGAGTTGAAATAACCCAGCTAATAGAGTGGTAGTTGGGCCATAATTGCTCAATAACATGGAAGACCTAATGGTTAGAATTAAGCATAATTTGAACGAAATGCAAGATAGAAAATAGAGTTATACAGATAAGAATAGGACAGCCAAAGAATTTAAACTGTGGGAGAATGTTCTTTTGAAAGTGAATCCCAAGAAAAGTTCATTGAAGATGGGTAGTTTTACAAGGCTAACAGCCAGATTCTGTGGTCCATTTGAGATATTAGACATAATAGGGATAGTTGCATACATGCTTGCATTGCCCGCTTCCATGAATGTGCATAATGTATTTCATGTATCTTTGCTAAAAAAGTATGTAAATGATCCTAACCATGTTATTGATTGGAATTTGATTCAGGTGGAGCCATAGGGAGACTTTCAGGTCCATCCAGTGCGCATATTGGACAGAAAAGTCAAAACAATGTTGGATAGAGTTATGGAGCTCGTAAAATTTCGATGGAGCCACTATAGTCCTAAAGATGCTACTTGGGAGCATGAAGATGTCATGTGGGAAGAATACTTGCAACTTTTTGAATAATTTTGAAATTTTGATTTTCAGTTATGTATATTCACAGTGAAAAAATAAGGGGGAGGGTGTAAATTCTAACCTTGTACAATATCTACTGCAAACTGATATTCAGAAAAGAATAGAAAAGATACAATGGCAAATACAAACATTACACAGAGATTTTTCACCTGGAAAGCCAAACCGGGAAAACCAACATATATTATATTCATACAATTTGTGCTGCATTGTTTACAATACAATATACATATAGGAGCCAGCGACATCCAAAACCCTATCCCAATGACCTGGATTAGTCCAAAACCCTAATTCCTTAACCGGAAATAGAAAACCATCGGTGAAAAACCATGTGCCGAAAACCACCTAATATCATGTGGTCCCGGAAATATGTCGGCCCGAAACCGGCGAAAATATGTCGGCCCAAAAAAAAAAATTCGGGGGCGCTGCCCCCGAACCCCCCTGCACCCCCTACGCGCCCGACGCAGGCGCTCAGACACTACTACTCGTGCAAAGAATATAACACATACCCAACAGAGGGGAATGTAATACACCAGTTTTGAGTCCCCATACTAAATAATGAATTTGTTTATTTGATGAAATTCTAGAGTTCCTAAACAATTAAAAGAGGCTAGAGTTCCTAGGAAATGTAATGATTTGATTAATATCAATGCTAAAATACATCGATGGCTGCTAGACAAACAAGGACAAGAGTTATAGGGGGTTATGATTCCATGAGAGAGGGGGATTAAGGGGATACGTCTTTTTATTTTATTTTATTTACCTGTGATTGTTTTAATTGATAGAATCATTTACATTTGGCTTCTTGGGGAATTCCATGTTGTCCTTGATTTGCAGGTAAATATATAAACACCTGTTATGGTTTGTTTGGGGGTTCTTCTCTATTAAATATTCATTCATTGTTGCCCTTTTTTCTTGTTATTGGTTGGGACTTGGGGGTGAACTTTTGAGGAAGAAACCAATGTTTATTGTTTGTAGTAATGATTGGTGTATTCTTGCCCTGAAATTCATGCATGCATGTATGAGTTGCATTGGCATGTGTTAAGTTTTGTTCACAACTGTGAGTCCTGAGAGTTCCTAGCATGGAGATTATTGACTAGATGCATTGGAGCTCTAGAAGGATGTGAACAACCTGAGGGACTGTGTGGAAAAGAAGGGGATCCATTCTCTTAGGTTGTGCAGACTACAGAGAAGAGAGTTGGTGTACTTTGGATTGTTGTGTGTTGAGAAATTTGTGAGAGATTAAGTGTTGACGGGTTTGGGAAGTTGAGTGACACCCTGGAACCATCCCTATGGATTCATAGCCCTGGCTCGAAGGTGACATAGTTGTTGATACTTGAACAACAATGTCTATGGTTGGGTGTAACATCCTTGGTCTGGATCCAATTGGTGATTCATTTTATTAAATATAACTACTCTCTGTCATGGTTTACATTACTTGTATATTTATTTCTTCTGTGTATTGATTATTATCTCCAAGAACCATATTTATATTATTCATGCTTGTTGGATATGGTTGTGCATGGAAGGACAAATATTCTTTAAGAATTCATATTTATTCTTGTTAAATGCATGCTCTTTTATCTTATCTCCTGCATGCATTCTCGAATTATTTTTATTACCAGAGATCAATTTTAAGACTTGAGATGAGTCATGTTATATTCGGGATCCTTCATGTGGGTGACTAGGTTCGTTATAGTGTGGTTTTAGATGTTTCTTGGAGAGATTCCTTGGAGTATCATGGACCAACCTGGTGGCTGGGTATGTTACAATATGCCATCTTGGAATTCATGGCTTCCATAGACAAACCCAGGGAAGATGAGAATCATTGAGAATCCATCCTCCCTAATTTGGAATCCATGAGAGTTAGCATGATGAGCTTCAATCTTGGACTAGGGGAATTGGCCAAGGAATATAGTGAAACCCGTGGTCTTGACCCTTTTTTCCGTGGGTATCTTTTTTTGAACTTTCCATTGAATTTTCTCTCCCACCTTCCTTCAAATATTTGGATTTCGTACCTCCTTTGCATCTCAATGGGAATAATAAGGGAGATCTCATAGCTCATGAAACCACTCATGGTGGGTATCTTTGGCCAAATAAATTCATTTTTATGTGGTGTGGCCCCATCATGGTGTGACACATGTCACCGACAATGGCCCATGAATTCATCGATTATGGAAAGGATCCTTGGCTTGATCCTATCACTGAAATCTACTTTGTGTAAAGTGTTAGGATGCATAGTTCCTTGCACATAGGTGTGTGGTTTGAGTGATTTCATTTTTGCATATATAATATCCAAAATATCTTTAAAAAAATCTTTTTTGATATTTCATCATGAATTTTGACCCTCATAATCTAGTTTACATGTGTTGATAGGATTATGGGGACTTTTTTACAAAGATGGAGAATTCCACTGAACTTGAGGTACATATTCTGAAACTGGAATATAGGGATAGGTTTTTCCCTACATCCATGCTTTCATTATTAACCACCCATGTTTTTCCTTAGGTTCAATCCCATCAAGTAGTGACATTAGCCACTCCATTTTTTGAACTTACTAACTTGTTCGGTAGTGCCTACTCTCCATGGGAACCTTAGTTAGCACCCAAATTTCCATTCTTTGTCAATGCTATGATTTTTCATAGGCTCGAGAACCCTCTTATAGTCTCATCATGGCTTGATGTTGAGACTCATTTTCCTCTCTTCATCTATATTCTGGCCATTTCCCAAGGGGGTTCCCAACCATTTATGTTTCTTAATGGTCTCTTATGCATTTGTTGCTCACATTATTTACTATTCCATTGTATTGTTTTTTTCCTAGATCCCACTTATCGCTATTGTGGTATCCTTTGACCATCCTCCTCTTGCACTATTTCACCTCCATTTTGCATCCACCTACCCATGGAGAGAAAAGCTACTTAGAGTGGATCTCACTTTCCAGGTCCATTTGCACTCATTTTTCTTAGGTTAGTTCCATGTGCTTGGAACATAGGATCATGTTGGTAAGCCACTTGTTATCTCTAGATGAGTACACTTTTATCTCTTTTTCAGACTCATAAAAGAACACAAAAAATACACTTTCTTGTACACTTTTAAATATTTTTTAGGCTCATTAAAACTGAACAAAAATAAACTATCGATAATACTTTTATCTCTCTTTCGCACTCTTTAAACCATGAAGGAGAAAATAAAAAATAAAAAAAGAGAGAGAGAGGGAGGGTTTTTCACCATTTATCTATTTCTAAAATGGAAGTGTCCATGGAGTCATCCTTGAACATGGAACATGTTTGAGTAATCATCTTACAATTGGGTTTTAGCTTGATTAGGATCTATCCCATTAATATGAGTCACATATACTTCCCCTGTTGGTTAATATTCCAATCATCATGGAGAGTGCTTTAGTGCCTCTTTCTTTGTTTCACTATATTTCTCTAGCTCTTGAGTCTTCTTGCAAGTCATATTATGTGATGTTGTAAGTTCAAGGGAAGCTTAAGCCTGAGTTGGCCATCTATTTTTTGTTGAATTTTGAATCCGACCATCCTTGTGTTAGTTGTACTTTGTGATACTCTCTCTTCACATCATCTCTCAGTGTATGTTTCATGTTGATTGAGAGGGGATGCATTAAGGCCCTCCTTTGACATATCTCCTTCTATCAAATTTATCACACTATATAGGAAAGGGTTCAAAAATAAGTTAGTACCATGGAGCTTGTAGTCCTAAGTAATATTATTCCTCACAATAAATAGTGGGTTTTCATCATATACTCATGATTTATTGATTCTGCAAGTGTTAGACATCATATCCTCTATTCACACTCACTAGATTATACTAGGTACCTCAGGGTCCATATTCCTCATTGGTGGATCCCCTAACATCTATTAATGATATATATAAATGATTGGTAATCATACAGTTTCTACCATGCTTGACATCAACTCATCTATTTTCATGTTGTATACTTGTACCATTGGGGTTTGGGATGAAGACCTTTGGATTAGGGCCACATCATTCCTTTACAACACCCCCTCATAATTTGTGATGGAGTGTATCACTTGTTCATGAATACTTTGAATACTTCATGGGAACTTTCCTTAGTGCTCCTTTTCTTCTTCATGTATGTACCATGACAGAGATCCACATTATATTTGATCGTGACTATGATCTCATTGATGACATGGATCCACCATGTATTAATTTGTGGCAATGGTATTGCATTTCATGCCATGGATTCATAGTGTATCATTTTTGTGTCCATGCTTTGATACTCTTCAGAGTCTAAGTATTTAAACCTTGGAGATGATCTATATATACCTTTATCCTTGGTGTTTGATTGTAGGAACTCTTTTACCATTGGACCTCTTTTCTATCTCCTCATACTGCCTCATATGGATACTATTTTATTGTAATGTGTTTCAACCATCCATTCATTTCCTAACATTACACATTAGGGGGAATTTTTTATAGCCTTAACTTATATCCTACAAGGTCAATACAAGGTCAAAAGGGAACATACTAGAATATGAAAGATAAGACACATCTCTAGGTTAATATTTAGATCATTTTTATAGGGTGTCACTTGTCATACATGGAAAAAGAGTGAGACATCACGTGTAAACTATATTTCAACCTGTGACACCCTCTAACCTTCTATATTCATGGATTTTCAAAGAGGAAAATAAGGGATGATTTTTTTCTTCATTACATGAGCCTTGGAACTCACATCATTCGAGTCTTCATTTGTCTCTAGAATATCTAGAAGCTCTCCCAAGCCTCTTCCAATAATATATAAAAGGAAGGCTAGTCTTGAGCAGAAGGGAGAAGAATCATTTACATATCTATGCTGCAAAAATTTAGAGGTTCATATCCATCTACATTAGTTGCATTCAAGTTTCCTAGCTTAGTTGAGGAGCTCAAGAGGAGCAAGGAGAAAGGGGAAAAGAGGAGTTTATCTACATCAATACGTAATTGAATATATGTACTTCTACTACTCAAGTTAATAGATCATTGGTTTTACCCTATGAATGTTTTTATTTCATTCATATATGTTTGTATCTGGTTTATTTCATCATAGATCAGTTTAGATCAAAGCTAGATTTATGATTCTAACTATAGGAAGAGAAGTAGAATGGTGTTGTTTTGTATCTTGGGTGCATGAAGTTGGTTGTAGAAGCTAGAGCTAGAAATTTAGGAATGCAACAACTAGGACATATGAAGGACAACCTTCAAGATAAGGTATTTCATTATCCCATTTCCTTGTGCAATTGTGAATCTGATTGCTTGTTTCTAGTAAATACATAGAAGTCTAGACCCCTATTTGTCTCGGATCAATAGGTAGATCCTAAGGATATCTTACTATCCACCTGTAATATTTTCTCCATAACACATATGCACTAATTAAGACATAAAAATATGCAACAAGATTTATCAAAACATAATGTTAATATCACCTCTCTCATATGGTGGTTTGATTGTTGTAGATTGAATGTTTGTACATCCTCTCCAATCCATCCCTGGGTTTAGGTATTGTGCAATATCAAGGATAGGATTGTCCTTGCTAGACAATAAATCACATACATCCCTACTAAATGTGGTAATGGGAAATTTGAGTTGGCCCTTCTTGGGAAATAACTGCCTTAACATGAACATACGTGCATCAAGCATAGACCTAGTAGGAAAGTGGGGTACTATTGGCCGAGTTGCATGAACCCTCTCAAAAAATAGTGTAAATAAATTTTATGTGAATGGGGAGAATCGCATCCCATGTAAAACAAAAATTTCTCAAAAAATCTCCAACCACCTAATCAATTGACGCCTCTACACTAAACGATCTACGTAATACAATAAAGAGAAACTATTGTTCTTCCCATCAAATATATATTGTGATAGTGTATATAGAATAATACATGGAAACCTATCCTCCTCTCTACCAAATGAATGCATATGAAGATGACCAAAAGAAACCTAGAACTCCAAAGAGGAATGAACCCTCAGATGGACATATCTCTGCACATATTCCAGTTGGTCTCTCGTACAACACCATGTGGTAGCTCAGGGAACTCGGGAAAAGCCTCTCCCCTCATAGAAAACCTAGTGATGAAATAAACATCCTCCTCCATGGGATAATACCATATATCGAGACCAAACTTGAACCCCTATCACCCATGATCCCAATGACAGATCAAATCCTATAGCACTAAAGAGTCCCCCCTTAGGGATGTACCCTCCTAATAAAATTTGAGGAAGCCAACATCCATCAAAAGGGAATGTGTCGACTATGAAATAGGGAAAGGGAACAACTCCCTCTTCCTCTCTATGGCCTCCCACTCACGCACAAATGTGTGTGTCTTGACCTACAATTGTTGATGTTTCTCCTCCTCTCATCGTCATCATCTCTGATTCACATACAAACATTGTCAGGCACACATATATAGAGAAAAAATAAATTGAATTATAAAACATACACATATATAAATAACTTGTATTAAAAAAAATCTAAAATTAATTTATTTTTTGAAAAAAAAATTTAAAAAGTAACCGATGAACCTAAAACAAAACCTATGCCCCACTAACAATGCTCTATATCATACAAACAACACCTCAATGTGGTGTTTTTACTAAAATGAAATGGTGCACCACATTTCTTATCACACCACCATATATTTTAGTGGTGTGTCCCATACGATGCATTACACCATCAAATTGTGAAATAATCGGCCCGGTGTTGTGATCTTTACAACACCAATGTGTTTTTTGTACCTAAATGCACTGCTAGGTTAAATTGTTTCATTGCAACTTAAGCAACGTGGTGTGTTAATATGAATGCATCGGTGCTACCTTGTTTTTGTAACAACAACATTACATTTTGTGGTATTTTGGATTGAATAGAGAATTGGTAATAGCGTGTCCAGTGAAATTCCATGGCACGTGAAATCGTACAATCTTTTCCCAATGCAGTTCTTTTAATTGCACCGGTTCATTTAGTTAACAAAGACACACTTCAACGATGAAATTTATGGCACATAAAAGTATCGGTGCACTTTGTTAAACTAAAATCACTAGTGTGCCAGTTTTACCAGAGCACCGACATGTTGTCTAGTGGAGCATTGTCTTACTAACACACCAAAAATGGGGCCTTATAGAAGGTTAACTACAATTATTATTTTTCAAAAACTATCATGGTGCCTAATTTTAGCATTTATGCATTGGTTCTCCATGCTTACT
>JZKD02S2033900.1:10650-22950 GCA_000966675.3 Picea glauca | reverse complement strand
TATCTAGTCATAGCCATGCTCTCAATGGGGGAGAGGCTTGTTTCTACGAGGAGGATGGGATAGGGTGTATTTCCTTTAATTTTGAGATTATAGGCTATAAAATTCTTTTGTATTTTCTCTATCTTTCTTCAGGATTCACGAGAGATACTACAACCCCAGACTTCACATCCATAAAGAATAACATGTGTAACAAGAGTCTCAATGAGGAGTTTATTCTTATCCCAACTCCAAAGATCAGCTGATTTACAATTGTTTTCAAGCCCATAATAAGCTTTCCATCCCCTAATAATACTTTTCTCAATGGTATAATTCCAATTGAGCTTGTGGTGAATATCAATTCCAATATATTTGCATGAATTCACTTCCTCCAAGTTGTTGCTATCATTTACAAAGGTATCATAAGGGATATTATTGAATTTAATAATCATGACCTTAGTCTTATCAGTATTAATAGTCATACCCATATTGGAGCAAAAGTCCTTAAGGATTCTTAGTTGGTTTTCAATATCATGGGGACTCCTTGCCATAAGAATGATATCATCAGCATAAAGAAGAAGATTGATGACTATACTAGTGAGAGTAGGGCCGACACAACCTACTTTTTCCAATCATTCTTCTAACTTATCAATGTATATAGTTTATAAAATATATATAAACTATATATATATATATATATATAAGTGAAATCCACGAGGGCGATGTTGGGCATCCCCCAGATCTTGTGGGTTAGGTTGTGGTTGTGTTTGGGGCTAGGTTGTGGTCACGTGGGGTCACAACCTGGCCCACGGGGGCTGGGGTGATGTGACGCAGGCGAATTAGTATTCCTACTCCTCTGACTCGCCCGCTCACAGGATCGTTCTAAATCCCCTCTTTGAGCCGAACTAGATCTTTGGGTCCCCTGCTGGAATCCCTGCTAAAAACCCGATCCACAGGTCCTTTCACTCACCCTCACAGCCTTCATCACTTGACCGTGGCTTTTCCCCGACTCACTATCGGGGTTCGGGGTTTCGGACTTTCTTCTTTCGAGAGTCCTTTCTCGCTTGAACTCTCGACTCTCGATTCTCCAATGCGCACTTTTCTCCACGTGCTGGCCCTCCTGGCTCAACTCTCACCATATGACTATTACCTTTGCGACCATGGCCTTACCTCCTATCGCGACTTCGCAACTCGCTATATCAAGCTCTTGATTTTACAACTCTCGATACCTGATGTTCCGAAATGCGGATGCGCACGAGAGTTGACTTTTAAACAGTTCCTTATCTCGCGGGACTTCAGACTTTGCTAGATCATGAATCCTAACGTCGATATTTCAGGACTTCTCGCGGCGAGATCCCAAGGAATTGATGCCACTTGTATTCCACTCGCCGACTTTACTATGGCCCACACTGCCCTTCGGCTGTTGGGATATCACTTCTCACAATCTCGCGATCCCCGTGGCCAAATTCTCGAGTCTTTTCTCGCGAGACTCCAATACACGATCCCACGTGCGGGTCCAACAGTCCTCCTTCGATCCGGATCCAATGGCTATTCTCCTTCTCGCGCCTCGCGCCCTCGCGACATGGAGCACCCAATATTTGGGCTCTCACCCTGTGAACACTCGAGTTCACGAGATCTCTCGATCTCTGCCACCTGTCCTCCTCAGATGGATGGATACAATCCTCTCGTGCCTCGCGACTCTGGATACCCAATACTTGGGCTTTCACCCTGCGAACTCCCGAGTTCACGAGATCTCTCAATCACTGACACCTGTCCTACTCAGAAAGACGGCTCCAAATCTCTCACCACTTCGCCACTTCATGTCATCATGCCTCGCGAATTTTAACACCAAATCCTTGGCTCTTCCACTCACGAGCTTCTGAGACGCAATGTACCACGTGTCCGCTTGCCAACTCCTGTGGCCCCAAACTGTTCTCATGGTCCGATATCCCGATATGACATCATCTAGGCCCTACAACACGGAGCTCTCACCTCTTTGCCACTCGTGAAATCGAATGACTTCCTCTTCCAACCTCTGATGCCTGAGTCCCCGAGGTGGGAAATCTCGTGACACGCGTCCGCTCCCAAACGAACGGTCCAAATCAAATCTCGCTAATTTTCCCTCTCTGATGCCGAGGGACCCTCTTCACGTCCTTGACATCCTCGATATCTTGAGTGTCGATACCTTTCGGGATTCTCACTCTCCTGGTTTGCGAAGTTAAACCTCACGCAGCTCCCAACTGATCTGACGGTTGTTGGGTATTATGCTCTAGATCTGACAGCTCAGATCCATCCTTCCTTCTGTGCGCTCCTCTGGCTGCTCCCTTGATGCAAAAACCAATGGTCCAGATCCTATCAGTTGATCCACTGGCCGATGTTGCTCCTCCCTGAGTTTCCTGCACACTTTCCTCCTACACTTGGAAGAATTTCAATCTTCCAAAGGCTTCAGCCTTTGCTGCAACTCTCCGCGAGATCCTCGAAATTGATCCTCGCTGCGCGTATGAGAACGCTGCCCCTCCTGAGCTTCTATTTCGACTCTTCAAGGGAGTCTCTAACTCATGCACTCCTTGCAGAGTCTTCTCATGCACACGCTGGTGCTATCTCTTCTGAGCTTTGGTGAATACTCAGACCCCTAAGGGATTTTACTTTTCTATACCTTCTCCCACAAATGGAGAATAAAACTCCTTCCTAGCTCTCCTTCACTCAAGAAACCTCTTGCTGAGCCTTTCAGGGTGTTCAGTAACCCTGTGAAGATCCTCCAATGGATTCTTCCATCAACTACAGAACTCAAAAGAGTCCTCTTCTCCTATGTCGTCTGCACAATATCTCGATGCCCTCCTGGCAGAGTGTCTTCCTTCCACAAAAGGTTCAATGGTTCTGTTCTCCTGTGCACTTATGCACTCGCTCGATGCCCACCTGGTAGAGCTCTCATAGAATCCTCAGTGATTCTGGTCTTCTATATTCAACTCTCAGCAGAGTTCCTCCTCTGGCACCTCGTGCTTATGCTCAATGCCCAACTGGCAGAGCTCCACAGAACTTACAACAAAGTTCTGTCTGCAACTGTGTTTCAGCTACACAGCCTTGCCTCCAAGGTATTCAACAACCTTGAAGCCTTCTTCTTGAGTTGTTGATCTCAGTTCCTGTGCCTTAGCACGTCTTCGTCTAACTCCTCAGAGTTCAGAAGTGCACCCTCTGTGCACTGGTATTCAGAGACCACAGTCCTCTGTCATGCCCTCATGGCATGAAACCTCAAAGACCTCAAATGAATCACACAAACTCCTGCAGAATGCATCAACATAACATACATTCACACATAAAAGGAACACTCGCAGACACCCATATAACACAGAATGACATGCATGAAAAACTGCTTCTGATTATATTAAAATGGCAAATGCCTTTATTTTAGAAATGGTGTTCCTGAGCTCTCTCTCTCTGGCTCTTCCCTCCTACAACCCCATCTTCACTCCTCAAAATGAGATCTCAAAATTCTCTTTTACCTGAGGGGTTCATCGAGCTCTGCCCTCTAGGTCTACCTACTCTAATAAATTACATTCAATGGTTGTCTAGTCTAGAATTCGGGTCTAGATCTCAACCGATCTTGGCATTAAAGCCGATCTACCTAATGCCTACTCAAAGGCACAGCTTCCATGGCTCACCAGCCTAAGCATTTAATTAAATTGAATTTCAAATTTCAAATGAGGCTATGCCTCTCTTAAATGTGCGATTTGAATTTGTGGACGTGGTTGGCTAGCTGGCTGGCTGACATGGAGAGATGCTCCTACATCAAACTCCTCAGCTGCAAAATCATGACCTCCTGCTCATGTGCTTCCCCTCTGAGTTGTTGGAAATCCTCCTGGATCCCAAACAAATATCTGGAGCTTCCCATCCGCTCTATCCTCCTGCTGCTCTGCTACTGCTACTTCCTTCCTTCTGCCCAGCTACTCCTCGCTAGCAGTTTTTGCTGATCTCAACATCAGCCTTTTGATGTCCTCTATCACTTCATCCAACTGCTTCGTTGGTTGGTCTTGTTGTTTGCAGTCTCCTCAGCTGCAAAAAATTTCTGCAATTGGGCAGATCATCATGATCTCCCATACTTCTTTCTTCATCTTCATCTTCATCTTCATCTGTGGCCTTGATTTGCCACTCTGCTACAGACTTCAGCTCTGCAGTCTCCCTTTGACTCAATTTCTATTCAGTCACCTTTTCTGACAGGTCAAATTATGTCAATTCTCTTGCTGGCGCTGAATTGTTCAGCCAATCCTCCAGCATTTCTAACTCCATCTCCCATGGAGTGATAAATCTGCCTTCTTGTTCCTTGGCTTCCTCTGCCGCTAGCTTCAGTGCTACAATGTTCTCAGCTTGCTGGTTGAAATCATTGAGCCATTCCTCAGAATGCTCATTCTCTTTCCCTTCATCCGCTTGGGCAGTCTCAAATGTCTGCTCCAATTTCCTTTTGACAGTCATCTCCAACTATGATTGTTCTGTTGTTGCACCATCTGCAACAAAAATTTCTACCTCCTCCTTGGCACATGGTAGGAATACTCCAATTCCCCCAATCATCAGAATATCATTCTGATCTTCCTCCTCTTCTGTCAGCTGCACCTGCTGATCCAAATTCGTCTTTGGATTTATGAGACCCTCAGACAGTCTCATATGCTCATCCCTGCCCACCTGGCAATATGGGATGCCCCTGCTTCTCTCTTGGCAGACTATGAGATCAACCGATCCCATCTTCATCAGCACTCCTTGTTGAATTGAACTCTCCTCCGAGTCCATGAGACTTTCAGAGAGTCTCGAATGTTCATCTCTGCCCACTTGGCAGTCTGAGATGCTTCCACTTCCCTCCTAGCAGTCTTCGAGATCCCTTAGCGATCTCTCATCATTGACCTCCTGGAAAATTGAAATTTCTCGACTGTCCTCCTGACAGTCCGTGAGATCCCACAACGACCTCAGCTCATTTCCCTCCTGGCAAACTTGAATTTCTTCTTCTCTGCCTTCCTGGCAGTGCTTGAGATCCTCAACCAATCCCAATTCATCCCCTTCATCATCATCGAGACCTCTCCCAGTCTCCAGTTTACATACCTCCACCATCTTTTCCTCTGTGGCCTTGAGGTTTTCAGCATACCTCAACCATCTCTTTAATAGTCTACACTGTATCATGACCATCAACTCCCTGACTGGCCATTTTGTTGTTGCCTTCTTCATAGGAAATTTGCGCATCCGTCTACTCCTCCTATCCTGCCGCATTCGTAGTTCGAGCTTCTCTATGTCTGCCTTTAATCCATAGAGATCTCTAGTCCTTTCTTCATCCCATTCGACAAGATTTTCTTCCTTGCTCTTTTTTCTATGGCCTTCAATAGCCATCTTACTATCCCTGTCTACCTTCCTGGCAAACATGTTGCTGTCACTCTGCATCTTGAGTGTGTCCAGCTTCATCTTACAGTCCTGCTGACTGTCTATAGTCTGTTGCCTACCTGCAAACAAGTTCTTACAGAGTCCTTCAACAACTCTGTCTTCTTTTGCCTCCTCTGTTCCCCTCCTCCCTGAAATATACAGACAAGAATTCAAGCTCAGATACCTCCTGACGCAGGCGAATTAGTATTCCTACTCCTCTGACTTGCCCGCTCACATGATCATTCTAAATCCTCTATTTGAGATGAATTATCTCTTTGGGTCCCCTGTTGGAATCCCTACTAAAAACCCGATCCACAGGTCCTTTCACTCACCCTCACGGCCTTCAGCACTTGACCATGGCTTTTCCCCGAATCACTATCGGGGTTCGGGGTTTCGGACTTTTTGTTGTCAAGAGTCTCTGCTCGCTTGAACTCCCGACTCCTGATTCTCTAATGTGCACTTTTCTCCACGTGCTGGCCCTCCTGGCTCATCTCTCACCAGATGACTATTACCTTCGCGATAGTGGCCTTACCTCCTATCGTGACTTCGCAACTCACTATATCAAGCTCTTGATTTTCCAACTCTCGATACCCGATCCGCTGAAATGCCAATGTGCACGAGAGTTGACTTTTCAACATTCCCTTATCTCGTGGGACTTCAAACTTCGCTATATAGCGAATCCTAATGCCGATATTTCAGGACTTCTCGTGGTAAGATCTCGAGGACTTGATGCCACCTGTACTCCACTCGCCGACTTTACTATGGCCCACACTGCCCTCCGGCTGTCAGGATATCGCTTCTCGCAATCTCGCGATCCCTCTGGAAAAATTCTCGAGTCTTTTCTCACGAGACTCTAATACACGATCCCACGTGTGGGTCCAACGGTCCTCCTTCGATCCGGATCCAATGGCTATTCTCCTTCTCGCGCTTCGCACCCTCGCAACTTGGAGTATCCAATATTTGGGCTCTCACCCTGCGAACCCACGAGTTCATGAGATCTCTCGATCTCTGCCACCTGCCCTCCTCAGATGGACGGCTACAATCCTCTCGCTCCTTCGTCGCTTCGCATCCTCGTGCCTCGCGACTCTGAATACCCAATACTTGGGCTTTCACCCTGCGAACTCCCGAGTTCGCGAGATCTCTCGATCTCGGCCACCTGTCCTACTCAGATGGATGACTCCAAATCTCTCGCCACTTCACCACTTCGTGTCCTCTGGCCTCGTGAATTTTAACACCAAATCCTCAGCTCTTCCACTCATGAGCTTCCGAGACGCGATGTACCACGTGTCCGCTTGCCAACTCCTGTGGCCCCACACCGTTCTCATGGTCTGATATCCTGATATGACATCAGCTAGACCCTACAACATGGAGATCTCGCCTCTTTGCCACTCGTGAATTCGAATGACTTCCTCTTCCAACCTTTGATGCCCGAGTCCCCGAGGTGGGAAATCTCGTGACACGCGTCCGCTCCCAAATGAACGGTCCAAATCAAATATTTCTAATTCGCCGTCTCTGATGCCGAGGGACCCTCTTCACGTCCTTGACATCCCCGATATCCCGAGTGCAGATACCTTTCGGGATTCTCACTCTCTTGGATTGTGAAGTTAAACCTCGCGCAACTCCGAACCAATCTGACAGTTTTCAGGTATTACACTCTAGATCTGACGGCTCAGGTCCATCCTTCCTTCTGTGCGCTCCTCCGGCTGCTCCCTGGATGCGAAAACCAACGGTCTAGATCCTATTGGCTGATCCACTAGCCGATGTTTCTCCTCCCTGAGCTTCCTGTGCACTTTCCTCCTACACTTGGAAGAATTTCAATCTTCCAAAGGCTTCAGCCTTTGCTGCTCCTCTCCGCGAGCTCCTCGAAATTGATCCTCGCTGCGCGTATGAGAACGTTGCCCCTCCTGAGATTCTATTCCGACTCTTCAAGGGAGTCTCTAACTCCTACACTCCTTGCAAAGTCTTCTCATGCACACACTGGTGCTATCTCTTCTGAGATTTGGTGAATACTCAGACCCCTAATGGATTTTACTTTTCTATACCTTCTCTCACAAATGGAGAATAAAACGCCTTCCTGGCTCTCCTTCGCTCAAGCAACCTCTTGCTGAGCCTTTCAGGGTGTTTAGTAACCCTGTGAAGATCCTCCAATGGATTCTTCCTTCAACTACAGAACTCAAAAGAGTCCTCTTCTCCTGTGTCGTCTGCACAATATCTCGATGCCCTCCTAGAAGAGTGTCTTCCTTCCACAGAATGTTCAGTGGTTATGTTCTCCTGTGCACTTATGCACTCACTCGATGCCCACCTGGCAGAGATCTCACAGAATCCTCAGTGATTCTGGTCTTTTATCTTCAACTCTCAGTAGAGTTCCTCCTCTAGCACCTCGTGCTTACACTCAATGCCCAACTGGTAGAGATCCACAGAACTTACAACAAATTTCTATCTGCAACTATGTTTTAGCTACACAGCCTTGCCTCCAAGTTAATCAACAACCTTGAAGCCTTCTTCTTGAGTTATTGATCTCAGTTCATGTGCCTCAGCACGTCTTTGTCTGACTCCTCAGAGTTCAGAAGTGCACCCTTTGTGCACTAGTATTCAGAGACCGCAGTCCTTTGTCACCCTCATGGCATGAAACCTCAAAGACCTCAAATGAATCACACAAACTCCTGCAGAATGCATCAACATAACATGCATTCACACATAAAAGGAACACTCGCAGACACCCATATAACACAGAATGACATGCAGGAAAAACTTCTTCTGATTATATTAAAATGGAAAATGCCTGTATTTTACAAATGGTGTTCATGAGCTCTCTCTCTCTATCTCTTCTCTCCTACAACCTCATCTTCACTCCTCAAAATGAGATCTCAAAAATCTCTTTTACCTGAGGGGCTCATCGATCTCTTCCCTCCAGGTCTACCTACTCTAATAAATTACATTCAATGGTTGTCTAGTCCAGAATATGGGTCTAGATCTCAGTCGATCTTAGCATTAAAGCCGATCTACCTAACACCTGCTCAAAGGCACGGCTTCCATGGCTCACCAACCTAAGCATTTAATTACATTGAATTTCAAATTTCAAATGAGGTTGCACCTCTCTTAAATGAGTGATTTGAATTCGCAGACGTGGTTGGCTAGCTGGTTGATTGACATGGAGAGATGCTCCTACATCAAACTCCTCAACTGCAAAATCATGAGCTCCTGCTCATGCGCTTCCTCTCTGGTTGATGGAAATCCTCCTGGATCCCAAACAAATATCTGGAGCTTCCCATCTGCTCCATCCTCCTGCTGCTCTGTTGCTGTTGCTTCCTTCCTTCTACCCAGCTGCTCCCCATTGGTAGTTTCTGATGATCTCAACATCAACTTTCTGATGTCCTCTATCACTTCATCCAGTTGCTCCGACGGTTGGTCTTGTTGTTGCAGTCTCCTCAGCTACAAAAATTGTCTCCAATTGGGAAGATCATCATGATCTCCCATACTTATTTCTTCATCTTCATCCTCATCTTCATCTGTGGCCTAAAGTTGCCACTCTGTTGCAGACTTTAGCTCTGCAATCTCCCTTTGACTGACTTTCTGTTTAGTCACCTTTTCTGACAGGTCAAATTCTGTCAGTTCTCTTGCTGGCGTTGGATTGTTCAACCAATCCTCCAGCATTTCTAGCTCCATCTCCCATGGAGTGATAAATCTTCCTACCTATTCCTTGGCTTCCTCTGCTGCTAGCTTCATTGCTACAGCGCTCTCATCTTGCTAGCTAAAATCATTGAGCCATTCCTCGGAATGCTCATTCTCTTTCCCTTCATCCGCTTGGGAAGTCTCAAATGTCTTCTTCAATTTCCTTTTGACAGTCATCTCCAACTGTGACTGTTCTGTTGTTGCACCATCTGCAACACAAATTTATGCCTCCTCCTGGGCACATGGTAGGAATACTCCAATTCCCCCAATCATCATAATATCATTATGATCTTCCTCCTCTTCTGTCAGCTGCACCTACTGATTCAAATTCGTATCTGGATTTATGAGACCCTCAGACAGTCTCATCTTCTCATCCCTGCCCACTTGGCAATATGGGATGCCCCTATTGCTCTCTTGGCAGACTATGAGATCAACCGATCCCATCTTCATCAACACTCCTTGTTGAATTGAACTCTCCTCCGCGTCCATGAGACTTTCAGACAGTCTCGAATGTTCATATCTGGCAACTTGGTAGTCTGAGATGCTTCCACTGCCCTCTTGGCAGTCTTCAAGATCCCTCAACGATCTTTCATCATTGCCCTCCTGGCAAATTGAAATTCCTCGATTGTCCTCCTGACCGTCCGTGAGATCCCGCAGTGACCTCAGCTCATTGCCCTCCTGGAAAATTGGCATTTCTTCTTCTCTGCCTTCCTGGTAGTGCTTGAGATCCTCAACCGATCCCAATTCATCCCCTTCATCATCATCAAGACCTCTCCCAGTCTCTGGTTTACATACCTCCACCATCTTTTCCTCTGTGGCCTTGAGGTTTTCAGCATACCTCAACCATCTCTTTAACAGCCTGCACTGTATCATGACCATCAACTCCCTGACTGGCCATTTTGTTGTTTCCTTCTTCATAGGCAATTCGTGCATCCGTCTCCTCCTCCTATCCTACCGCATTCGCAGTTCGAGCTTCTCTATGTCTGCCTTTAATTCATAGATCTCTCTAGTCCTTTCTTCATCCCCTTCGGCAAGCTTTCCTGCCTATATCTTCTTTCTATGGACTTTAGTAGCCATCTTACTGTCCCTGTCTGCCTTCCTGGCAAACCTGTTGTTGTCACTTTGCATCTTGAGCGTGTCCAGCTTCATCTTACAGTCCTGCTGACTGTCTATAGACTGTTGCCTACCTGCAAACAAGTCCTTACAGAGTCCTTCAACAACTCTGTCTTCTTTTTCCTCCTCTGTTCCCCTCTTGCCTAAAATATACAGACAAGAATTCAAGCTCTGATACCTCATGATGCAGGCGAATTAGTATTCCTACTCCTCTGAATCGTCCGCTCACAGGATCATTCTAAATCCCCTCTTCGAGCCGAATTATCTCTTTGGGTCCCCTGCTGGAATCCATGCTAAAAACCCGATCCAAAAGTTCTTTCACTCACCCTCACGGCCTTCAGCACTTGACCGTGGCTTTTCCCCAACTCACTATCGGGGTTCGGAGTTTCGGATTTTCTGCTGTCAAGAGTCTCTGCTCGCTTGAAATCTCGACTCCCAATTCTCCGATGCACATTTTTCTGCATGTGCTGGCCCTCCTGGCTCAGCTCTCACCATATGACTATTACCTCCGCGACCGTGGCCTTACCTCCTATCGTGACTTCGCAACTCACTATATCAAACTATTGATTTTCCAACTCTCGATACCCGATGCACCGAAATGTCGATGCGCACGAGAGTTGACTTTTCAACAGTCCCTTATCTCGCGGGACTTCAGATTTCGCTAGATTACGAATCCTAATGCCGATATTTCGGGACTTCTCGCGGTGAGATCCCAAGGACTTGATGCCACCTATACTCCACTCGCCGACTTTACTATGGCCCACACTACCCTCCAGCTGTCGGGATATCGCTTCTCGCAATCTTGCGATTCCCGTGGCCAAATTCTCGAGTCTCTTCTCGCGAAACTGTGATACACGATCCCACGTGCAGGTCCAACGGTCCTCCTTCGATCCAGATCCAACGACTATTCTCCTTCTCTCGCCTCTCTCCCTCGCAACTTGAAGTACCCAATATTTGGGCTCTCACCTTGCAAACCCTCGAGTTCTCGAGATCTCTCGATCTCTGCCACTTGTCCTCCTCAGATGGACGGCTACAATCCTCTCGCGACTCTGAATACCTAATACTTGGGCTTTCACCCTGCGAACTTCCTAGTTCGCGAGATCTCTCGATCTCTGCCACCTGTCCTACTCATATGGATGGCTCCAAATCTCTCACCACTTCGCCACTTCATGTCCTCACGCCTCGCGACTTTTAACACCAAATCCTTGGCTCTTCCACTCACGAGCTTTCGAGACGCGATGTACCACGTGTCCGCTTGCCAACTCCCATGGCCCCACACCGTTCTCATGGTTCGATATCCCAATTTGACGTTAGCTAGGCCCTACAACACGGAGCTCTCGCCTCTTCACCACTCGTGAAGTCGAATGACTTCCTCTTCCAACCTCTAATGCCCAAGTCCCCGAGGTGGGAAATCTCGTGAAACGCGTCCGCTCCCAAACGAATGGTCCAAATCAAATCTCGCTAATTTTCCGTCTCTGATGCCGAGGGACCCTCTTCACGTTTTTGACATCCCCGATATCCTGAGTGCCGATACCTTTCGGGATTCTCACTCTCCTGGTTTGCAAATTTAAACCTCACGCAACTCCCAACCGATCTAACGGCTGTCAAGTATTACGCTCTAGATCTGACGGCTCAGATCCATCCTTCCTTCTGTGCACTCCTCCGGCTACTCCCTGGATGCGAAAACCAACGGTCCAGATCCTATCGACAGATCCACTGGCCAATGTTGCTCCTCCTTGAGCTTCCTGTGCGCTTTCCTCCTACACTTGGAAGAATTTCAATCTTCCAAAGGCTTCAGCCTTTGCTGCTCCTTTCCGCGAGCTCCTCGAAATTGATCCTCACTTCGCGTATGAGAACGCTGCCCCTCCTGACAGAGTTTCTTCCTTCCATAGAACGTTCAACAGTTTTGTTCTCCTGTGCACTTATGCACTCGCTCGATGCCCACCCGACAGAGCCCTCACAGAATGCTCAGTGATTCTGGTCTTCTATCTTCAACTCTCAGCAGATTTCCTCCTCTAGCACCTCGTGCTTACGCTCAATGCCCAACTGGTAGAGCTCCACAGAACTTACAGCAAAGTTCTGTTTGCAACTGTGTTTCAGCTACACAGCCTTGCCTCCAAGGTATTCAGCAACCTTGAAGCC
>JZKD02S2033899.1:492848-512483 GCA_000966675.3 Picea glauca | reverse complement strand
ATTTTTTTAACATGGTATTAATCCTTTTGTAGCTCTATATAAGATAGAGTTTTTTTATTTTCTATTCATTTGTCCTTTTGTAAATATGCAAGGGAAAAAGTGATTTCCATTCTTTATGATTTTTTTGGAAAAAAATGGAAGAATGGAGCAAATGATAATAATGACCATTTGATTTCTGAGATTGAGTGGGGGAGAAGAGCCAAAGTAATGACAATGGTATTGCTCTTATCCTTTGTTTGACATGGTTTTGAACATAGAAAGTATAGTTATTCCTTTGTTGAGGCTCTCGAAACATTTCAACCATGTTTGAGTGTATCACATATATATAAGTTGAGTGCATCACTCACACACACACATATATAACATGAAATCATATTCACTCTCCAAAGATGGTCAACGAGTATATAACATGTTTATATATAAACATAACATAAAAATAAAATTCCATCAAGATATGGACATGTCCAGGTATTTATCGAGACATCCTTGTATATGTTGATACTGAGAGGGGGGTGAATTAGTATCAAGTACACTTTAAAAAATTTCAACTTATACTTCAACCAGATTATATATTCAATTATATCCAATGAACAATAGTAGAATAGTTACACCAGTACACCACAATACACCATGCACAATATATGACAAATACTCAATAGTTATTATTCAAGGGAAGTAATGAATTCCAAGGGAATCTACAACCCGTACTCTTTCCAATGCAATTGATATCACTGCATTTGGATTCTCTATGAAGAAGTTATAACTGTTTTACCCGGAACACCTATTTATGACTAGCTTCAGGACTAGTCAAAAACCCTATCTTCCACAGAGTGTATCTCCAAAATTATAGTGAATAAAGAGCTAAATTTTTTACCACAAGTACCTAGATATGTCTTCTCACTAGCCTCTAAATTTCATCATTTGAATCGTTCTAGAAAAAAAATTATAGCGAAAATGGTAATATGACCTGTAAATAACATACCTTAGAACACATCACCAAGAGACTTCATCCTCCCTTGAAATTCGACCTTCTTTACTTCAGATTTCCTCTGAAATTCAACTTATATCTCCTTGTTCATTGAAAAACTTGTGTTTGTAAAATGAATGTATAATTATATGTATTTATACCCTTTATGTCACTTCCTTTTAACATTAGGGCTGACCTCAGACTTTCTTATTTTGTAATTCTTTTCTTTAATTATCTTCAGGGCCGACCTATACTTCCTTCTTTAATTCACTTTGTCATCTTCAAAAATTCATTTCTCCTCAACCATGAGGATCCACGTGATGTGCCACCTACCACCAGAAACAACATGATGTATACTATCCATCCATGGGTGTTGTATCTTCATGTGCACTGTCCTTCATGTCCAAATACCTTCATCAATATTGCGGTCCAAAACCAATGACTAGGGTTGACATCAATGACAAAAACCAATCTTCCAACAATCTCCCCCTTTGTCATTGATGGCAACACTCATGCTCCCCCTGTCATCATGATCCCAATTTCTCTCCCCCTTTTACATCAATGGCAAAGGGTGGGGTTGCTCCCTCTGAGTTTAATGACAAAGATAACTCTCTTCTTTGGGGTCTCTCCCCCTGAACATATAACACTTAACAACACTTCATTTTTATGGTCTCTTTCTTCCTTGGAGTTTTTTCATGGTTTTAGGATGTATATGTTACTTGGTCTTCTTGTTTCAGTTGCAACCAATCTTCCCAAACCTTCTTATTTGATTTTGCATCTTTGTGAGTCAAACATGAGAGTATATCCTTGATCACACATTTTACTAACACTGAGTAGATTATGCTTCAAGTCTTCAAAAAATAGGACATTCTTTTCTTTTACATTTTTGCTTCCAAGCTCTACTACACCTTCTCCAAGTATTTTGGTAGATGAGTAATCTCCAAATGCAACATTTCCACCCTTTCTTTTCAAGCTGATGAATTTGTCTTGATTCCCGGTCATGTGTGAAGAACATCCACTGTCTATGTACCATTCATTTTCTCCTTTACATTTTTCAGCGGTCAATGCTATTCAACAATCTTCATTGTTTGGAATCTCTTTCCTTCTCCATACCGTGGTTGGCATAGGGACATTTGACATAGGAGCATATTCATTCATATATCTGCAATCTCATGCTTTGTGACCAAGATAATTACATTTGTATCATACAAAATTTTTGTCCATCAATGGGGAAAATGAATTATAACTTTTGTTGACAAATCCACGATTATTTCCATATCTTCTATTTACACCATTTATGTTTCTTGCATAGTTGTTCCTTTCATTGATTTTGCAATTAATTGCCTTATGTCCAAATTTTTTGCAAGTATAACAATGACCAAGAAAAAAATTTTGATACTTGGGAGTAAGTGACCTTCTTTGTGATGTAGTCCATCTGGGTTCATGATCTACTCTTATGTAGTTTCTTTCATACCGATTGAAGCTTCTTTGATTTATGAAGGTAGAAGGTCTTCTTGGATATTCATCTCTTTTGTAATCATTTCTTCTTTCTGGTATCCTGGTCCACTTCTCATCAACTGTCTGCGTATATATTTATTCAACCTTCTTGTTGGTATTTTCATCTTCTTTGTATGAAGTTTCACCCATGCATCCAAGATGTGTTAAGTATTTTGGCACTTGAGAGTTTCTTAAGCTCTTCCTCAATGAGACAACTTCTTGTTTAAGTTTCTCAAAATATTCTTCTTTCTTCATCATTTGGACATTCCTTACTTCTCCTATTCTTCTTGCTTCTTTGAGTAGAGTTTTCAAGGAAATGGTTTCTTCTCTTAGTTTCTCAAAGTCTTCTAATTGTTTCTTCAAGCTTACAACCGTCTTTTCATAACTACCCAAATCACTTCTTCGTTTTCTATGCGTGTTTTTGAGCTTGCTATTTTGAATCTCAACATGCTTCAATTTTTTAAGATTCTCATCTTCTTGTTGAATCATTTATGATTCATGATTTTCTTATTTTTCATTGGAATTGTAACGTCCCCAACCATCCATGCTGGGCCACGCTACGCCAGAGAACTCTTACTGTTCTCTCTGTGGAACATACTGTAACATACCCAACATCCAACTGAGCTATGCCACATAAATTTTTCGAACTACATGCAATTAAAATATATACACACAAAACTCTTGTGGAAGCATTGTATATAAAACGTAAACATACAAATACATCTGAAAATACACAGATTCACACTGAAATAACAATAAACATATACATGTAGCATATACATGAAATAACGATAAAAATAAACACAGTTATAACCACACATATGATAAACCATAAAATAAGCACGTAAATAACAATGCAACATGCAAATTTATCACACAATTGACACTTATCTTGGTAATAATGTCACCAGCTGCATCCAGACCTTCCAAGAACCTCCCAACCTTATACCACACTGTTCATCACTCTCAACAGTGAGTCACCCCTGAGCTGGGACTAAACTCCACCTGGGTAAAGGGATTCCTAACCAGGCTAAAGGCTCATAGACAATAGGAGAGACTCTGTCTCAGGTGCCAACTCAAACTAACAACCTATAGTCCCTCATTCCCCACATGCTTGTCCCACCCCAGGAAGTGTTCCCCTTCTTAGCTCAACACTCCTTTGGCTTCCCCACTTCCTTTCCGGGCTTCAACAACAGGCCAGATAGGATGTCTCAGAGCCCTGTAGCTGCAGTTTAGCATCTTCAGGAATCAATTCCCAACAATTCTCTCACCCAGAGAGAAATTTCCCACGAGCCTGACAACCCGCCTCTTCAATATCCCACGGGTCTGACAACCCGCTTTTTCAGTCCATCTCCCAAGCTAACCAGCTACACGAACATAAAATGGCTATGGACACAGGTTCAGGTACAATGATGATGGTACAAATGATAGCTCAATGGTGTGTGAATACTCATGGATGATTGACTGGATGACTAAATGATGGAAGGAATGATGGTCAGAATTATGGGTGAATCCCCCAAAATGGACTAAGTCCCAACAATATGTATGCATGTCCCCAACTTGACACTTGTCATGTTGGGAGCTACTTTGGCCCACTTGTTCCCAACTTTGGAACTTAGGATAAAATAATTATCCATACTTTATGATTTAAAGAAATATTAATATAATATTCCTTTTTGGCTTAATCTCCCTATCTTAGCCCTTTTTCCTTAAATTTTAGGCCCCCACCCTTTCCCTCACTAGTGGATTTTAGTCCCCCATCTCTTTTATCCTGGTTGGTCTGCGCGCAGTGATGTATTTTATATTAATTATGAGACATATACAAAAACAAGCGTGCTGGCCTTTAACATCTAGGCTCTCTGGCCTAATCAAAACATAAGCATCCTAGCTTATAATAATAGGGTCACCAGCCTATAAAACACATCATATACACAAAAGGCTCCCTAGCCTCAAAATCACACACACTCAAGTTGTTGTGCGTGGTATCCAGGAATGTGCACACTTCATCGTTTTACTGTGTAGTACAAGTGAGAACTATGCCATGAAATGTGCATACAAAATGATATCAAAACAACTCACCAACTTAAGTAAATTTTCATTTACATTACAATTGGATTCGGCCTAGGGATATTATAATCCCCTCCCCTTATTTATGCACTGTCCTCAGTGCATCATGTACCCATATACAACAAAATTTCAAAAATCCTCAAAAAGATGTGGGTATTCTGCCCGCATTGCATCCTCATGCTCCCAAGTAGCATCCTCAGGACCGTACCAGGTCCATTAGACCTTTACAAGCCCTATGGACCGATTCTGGAGATGTTTGATTTTCCGGTCTAGAATGCGCACCAGATGCACTTGGAAAGCGCCTTCTTGCTCCACGTGAACCACATTCCAATCAATAACATGATTAGCATCAGGTATATATTTCTTTATCAATGATACATGGAGTACATTATGAACATACATAGATGCAGGCAATGCAATCATATAAGCAACTGGACCAATCCTCTCTAGGATTTCAAATAACCCACAATAGCGAGTTGCCAACTTTGAAGAATTTCGCAACTTCAGGGAACTTCTGTTGGCCTTCACTTTCAAGAATACATGGTCAACCACTTTAAATTCCCTATGAGTTCTGCCTTTATCAACATAGCTTTTCTGCATGTCTTGGGCAACCTTTAGATTTTCTTTTATTTTTATCACTTGCTCCTCCATTTCCCTGAGCAAATATGGCCCAACCACTGCTCTGTCTGCTGGGTTATCCCAACTTACTGGTGTGTTGCACTTTCTGCCATAAAGTGCCTCAAATGGGCTCATCTTTAGAGATGCTTGGTACCCATTGTTATAATCAAACTCTACCAAATGTAGGTAGTCTTCCCATTTTGATGGTTTATCCATCACATAGATCCTTAACATATCCTCAATCACTTGATTCACTCTCTCTGTTTTCCCATCTGATTTTGGATGATAAATTGTACTAAAATTCAAATTTGTTCCAAATCCATTAAATAATCCCTTCCAAAATATTGAGGTAAATTTTGGATCTCTATCAGACATAATTGTCTTGGGTATGCCATGTAATCTAGCAATTTACTTCATATAAACATCAACGATGTTGGTTACCTTGTGAGTGAGCTTAACTGAAACAAAATGGGTAGCTTTAGTAAGCTTATCCACCACTACCATGATAGAATTATGTTGCTTGTTTGTTCTGGGAAGTTTGGTGATGAAATCCATTGTTACAACTTCCAATTTCCACTCAGGAATGGGTAATGGCTGTAGCAAGCCAGCTGGGTGTCTATGCTAAGCCTTTACCTTTTGACATTCCAAAAATTTGGCAATAAAATCAACAACTCCTTTCTTCATGCCTCGCCAATAATATTGGCTTTGACAACTGCAATAGTTTTTTGATATCCTGGGTGCCCAACATAAGGTACATTATGCATTTCTCGCAATATCATATTTTTCAATTCCTAGGAATTTGGTACATAAATTCTGCCCCTGTACATGAGAATTTCATCATTATCTAGCTTATATTCCTCAATTTTCTGTTAAAAATACTTTGCTGTAATTTTGCCACTAATTCCTTATATTGCAAATCTGATTTGGCAGCCTTTGTAATTCTGTCTTTCAAATCTGATTGGTACATGCTAATGGCTGTAGCATGGAATTCATGTACTCTTCTGTTGATTGCATCAACCGCTTTGTTCTCTTTTCCCTTGATATGCTTTATATCAAAGTCATATTCACTTAGAAATTCTAACCATCTAGTTTGCCTAACATTTAGAGTTGGCTGATCAAATAAATATTTCAGACCATTATGGTCTGTTCTTAGCTCAAACCTTTTCCCCATGAGGTAGTGTCTCCATTTCCTCATGAGGTAGTGTCTCCATTTCCTCAAGGCATGCACTATGGCTTCCAACTCCAAATCATGAGTGACATAGTGTCTTTCATGCTCCTTTAACTTCCTTGATTCATAACATATAACAAACCCATTTTGACTAAGGACTCCACCAAGTCCCTCTTTACATGCATCTGTGCATACAATGAAGTCTTCATTTGGGTCTACAATCCTTAGTATTGGATCACTTGTTAATAATTGTTTCAAGTGTTGGAAACTCCTTTCACAATCCAATGTCCACTGAAACTTCACACCCTTTCTTTGCAAGGAAGTGATTGGGTGTGCAATCTTTGAGAATCCTTCAATAAATCTCCTATAGTAGCCTTCAAGGCCCATGAATGATCTGACCTCTATCACATTCTTTGGCACTAACCATTCTCTAATGGCTTCTATATTCTCAGGATCTACTGCTATCCCATCCTTTGAAATGATATGCCCCAAATATTGAATTTGCTTATGATAAAATGAGCACTTGCTAAATTTGGCATATAAATGATGCTCCCTTAATACTTGCAACACCATCATAAAATGATGTTCATGCTCTTCCTCTGACTTAGAATATATAAGAATGTCATCCAAAAAGACAATGCTAAACTTGTCTAAATATTCTCGGAAAACACCATTCATTAAGCACATGAAAACAACTGGTGCATTTGACAACCCAAATGGAACCACTGTGAATTCATAATGACCATACCTTATCTAGAAGGCGGTCTTGCTGGTATATTCCTCTTTAATCCTTACCTGATATATATATTTGAAAAGATCTTTGCATCCTTCAATTGATCAAAAAGATCATCAATCCTTGGTAGAGGATACTTGTTCTTTACAGTCACTTTATTCAACTGTCTGAAATCAATGCACAATCTTAATGTCCCATCTTTCTTCTTCACAAACAAGACTGGGGCACCCCAAAGTGACACACTTGGGCGTATATACCCCTTCTTCAAAATCTCTTCAAGCTGCATTTGCAACTCCTTCAACTCTAGTGTACTCATTTTGTAAGGAGTCTTTGGCAATGGAGCTGCTCCAGGCATTAAATTTATAGAGAAATCAATATTTCTTTTTGGGGGTAGTCTTGGTACCTCCTTGAACACATATTTAAAATCTTCTAGGACTGCACGATCTTCCAAATTTGGCACCTTGTCTTTAGGTGTCTCTTCCATATGAGCTGCAAATATTTGACACCCTTTTCTGTAACTTTTCTTCAGCTGCAATGCTGAAATTTCTCTGATGGTTACTGCCTTGGGATTCCCCTGGACTTTCCTTAGGGTCCCTTCCTCATCTAAGCAAGTAAAGGCCTTGTTATGACAATCTAAGATGGCATGATGCTGGTCCAACCAATCCATCCCAATTAGATAGTCATAGGAACCTAAAGGCAAGATGTTCAAATATGCCCTGGTGTTCAGTCCATTCATGTCCATAAGACATGACTTAACCATCTCATTAAATTTTCTCTTGGCTCCTATAGCCAGCTGCACCAACCAAGATTTCCCATGCTTGCTTCTTGGAAAATGCAAACTTTCGACTAGCTTATGATCTATATAACTATGACTAGCTCCTAAATCAATTAAAATAACAATGGTTTGGTTGTTGATCATACCTTCCACTTCAATCATATGTGACCGATACTCTGCTTTATTTTTGTCTAGGGCTGCATAGATCCTTGGTACATTTTTGTCCATGTCCTCCACTGTTTCATCTTGCTGTACATTGTGAACAATCCTCCCTTTTTCACCTCTATGAGGACAATCTCTGAACATGTGATCTCCTTTACAACCCCAACATTGAATAGGTGTCTGCCTTGGCCTTTGACCCCTTGTTTCAATCGTTCTGGGCTCTCTAGGAGTTTTCTGTCCCTGCGGATTGTTTTTGAAGAATGGTGGCTTAGATCCCTTCATCCTCCAATCTACCTTGAATTTCTTTTTGTCTTCCCAAGCTTTTTGGAAAGTTGGCCTTGATTTTTGCTGATCATATAGGCACTTAGCTCGCCTTATGGTCTCCTCCAATGTCTTTGGATCATCATACTGTATTTTGTCACTGATGAATGATGGAAATCCACTCAAATACCTTTGAATCTTAACTGTCTCATCCTTGATGAAAGAGACATACTTCAACAGTTCTAAAAACCTTCTCTCATATTCATCAATGGTCATACTCCCAAGCTTGAGTTCAAAGAACTCTTTCATTTTCTTGTCATAATATCTCTTAGTCAAGTATTTATTCTCAAAATACTTCTTGAATTCCCTCCAAGTAAAACTTTTCTCTTTAATGTGTTTCACCTGCACAAGATGATCCCACCACATGGATGCCTTTCCTTTGAGTTGATAGATATAAATTCTACCTTCTGCATGAGAAGAATAATTATGCAATTGAAAATACTTTCTCTTGCCCAACAACTATGTCTCTGCATCTTCATCCTTCTTGTGCTCACCATCAAATGTAGGAGGTTTGATTTTGTTCATTTCTCCTCGTAGCTCATCCAACCCAGACCCCTTATGCTTCCTGATAGGGGATGGACTCGATCTTCTATGTGCTCTCTTATTAGAATGCCTTGGGGAGTGGTGGTGATGTTTGCTAGCACTTTTGGTTCTTCTTTTCTCATCAGGAGGACCGTGACTTCCAGATTTTCTTGAACCACTCTCCTTATCCAATTTCTTTTCTATTCTGTTCAAGCTCTGCATTAACTTCATGTTGAAGTCATCCTGTTTCTACTTGGCTTTCATAAGCCTGTCATTATCATCTTTAAGGTTGGACATCCTTCTACAAATTTTTAATGGTCTCTGCCATATTCATGTTTTCATTCCTTTCATCTCCATGTCCATTGGAGTTTGTTCCTTCAATGCCCAAATGGACATCCATCCCTCTAATCTCATCCTCCTAACTGTAAGTCCCTTGCGCCTCTTCCATTACCCTAGACTCTATGATGATCTTGAACTGATCTAATTGTTGTCAACTCTGTGAAATGTGCAACCAACAAAACTTTGTCAGGCTAACTATTTCAACAATTCATGAAAATATAAACCATTATGGTTCAATAAAATATCAGAACTATTTCTTCTGATTTCTTGGAAAATCAAGTGACCATATCAATTTTTTGGGTGGATAATTATATTCCACTATCCAATACCTTTCCAACTCCTACTCCCATGCTCAATTCCGAGTCTTGAGCATAAATTTATGGCTATTTGAAATTTTTCCATTAATTTTTCTGTTCATTTTTCAACTTGGTGCTACTCTACGCTGTAAATATGCATTTTTGCACCTACTTCTTTGGAATTTTCATAGGATCTCAGTTGGGTTTCTTCATATACATATTATGGACACTCTGTCCAAGTTTCATCTCTTTCTGGGTTCTTAGCTGCTAGTTACAGCCTGCTGAAGTTCTAGGCCAAAATACCATAATGTAACTGATATAATATAGGTACCTTCTTTTCCATATTAAACACTTTTAACATGCCCATAAATTTAATTCAGATCTTGGAATGTCTTCTATGGCTCAATATATTTCCATTGACTACTCCTGCACCTCAATCTAATTCCTGAGCAGAAAGTTATGGATCTTTGAAGTTAGATGGGTTTTAAAATTTACCCTTCACTGTTTGCGCTGTAACTTTCTAAAAAATGCTTTGTTTGACGAATAATTTACACCGTTAGAAATCTCTCTCTGAGCTATTTTATTTGAGCTATAGAGGCAAAGTGTTTCTTTGCACACTCCTTTCTTGTGGTTTTTGAGTAGCTAAAAACGCTGTTAAGGCCCTCAAAAACGTGTTGTAAACAAATGACGTTCAAATGATATAAATTTTCATAGAAAATCACTGGTTTTCTGTTGTTGTTCACCCTTCAAACAACTTCACGTGCACCAATTTAAATTTGTAACCCATATTCACCATGCACAACAACAACACAAGGTAAATCGTGCACTTAAAAACCATTCTATATCACTTCTTTGTCGCGCCAATATCTTGCGCGCACTACTTTTGTGTCACGTGCCATTATCCACCGTGCATAGTTCCTGTATCGTGCGCTGATATCCACCGCACTCAGTTTTTGTACCGCGCGTTGATATTCTGCTCACATTTCACTCGACGCGCTGCACCATGCCAAAGTTTAGGACACCCCACTGTGCACCAATACTTTGCACGCACCATTCACTAAATTGTTGTGCGACAACATATACCCACATTGCATGTGCACCAACAAAAATCCTTTGCACTCTGCCAACACTGTGCACACCATGCATGTCATTATTATGTGTGTGCACACCATGCAATGGTAAATTTATTGCGCGGTCCTGTACACCAACATTTTTCCGCGCGACGCCGAAATTTAGCGTGCACACCTGCACACTAACATTTTTCCGCGTAGCACAAAATTTAGCGCACGCACCAGCACGCCAATATATTGCCGCGCAATGCCGAATTTTACCTATCTCAAGATTTTCATTGTACATCATGCATTTTTAGTGCACCCACCTGTGCACATTCATTTTATGCACATCAATTCCTCGTGAATTCCGCTACAGAAATTGGGGCTTTTGGCTTAACTTTTTTCCCCAATTTACCATCGACATTCTGAAACCATGGAATTTGTTCAATTTCACCCCGATAACAATAGTTCAATTTATGCAACAACAAATCGTTGTAAGTTGACATTTCTGGAACAAATTTATCCAAAATCAATTCGCGAATTGAGAATTTTAACCACTAAACTCACTCCATCTGTCAGGGCTTCACTGTAACTTCAAATTCGACCCATTCTAGATCCGAATTTGCTAGAAAATATATTAAATCAGGAATATCTCATCACTTGGCCGAATTTCTCCATTTTCTCATGAATTTAACAACAGAAATTGGGGATTTTCCCACATTCCGCCCAATTGCTGTTACTTTTTACCATGGACGCTCTACAAACTGAAATTTGGCCACTTCAAAATAAATTCTCTGTGAAACTTCGCTTCATGTCAACTTGCTCCGCCCATTGAGGCTCAATGTTGAAAACTGAAGATCTGATACCATGTTGTAATGTCCCCGACCATCCATGCCGGACCACGCTATGCTAGAGAACTCTTACTGTTCTCTCTGTGGAACATACTATAATATACCCAGCATCCAACTGAGCTATGCCACATAAAATTTTCAAACTACATGCAATTAAAATATATACACACAAAACTCTTGCGGAAACATTATATATAAAATGTAAACATACAAATACATCTGAAAATACACAGATTCACACTGAAATAACAGTAAATGTATACATGCATCATATACAGGCAATACCCATAAAAATAAACACAGTTATAACCAAACATATGATAACCCATAAAATAAGTACGTAAATAACAATGTAACATGTAAATTTATCACATAATTGAAACTTATCTTGGTAATAATGTCACCAACTGCGTGCAAACCTTCCAAGAACCTCCCAGCCTTAGACCACACTGTTCATCACTCTCAACAGTGAGTCACCCTCGAGATGGAACTAAACTCCACCTAGGTAAAGGGATTCCAAACTCCACCTGGGTAAAGGGATTCCTAACCAGGCTAAAGGCTCATAGACAACATGAAATAATCCGTCTCAGGTGCCAACTCAAACTAACAACCTACAATCCCTCATTCCCCACATGCCTTTCCCACCCCAGGAAGTGTGCCCCTTATCTACTCAACAGTAATTCGGCTGCCCCACTTCCTTTCCAAGCTTCAACAACAGTTCGGACATGACGTATCAGAGCCATGTAGCTGTAGTTTAGCACCTTCAGGAATCAATTCCCAACAATTCTCTCACCCATAGAGAAATTTCTCACGGGCCTGACAACCCGCCTCTTCAGTATTCCACAGGCTTGACAACCCGCTTCTTTAGTCCAGCTTTCAAGCTAACTAGCTACACGAACAAAAAATGGCTATGGACACATTCAGGTACAATGATGATGGTACAAAGGACAGCTCAATGGTGTGTGAATACTCATGGATGATTGACTGGATGACTGAATGATGGAAGGAATGATGGTCAGAATTATGGGTGAATCCCCCAAAATGAACTAAGTCCCAACAATATGTATGCATGCCCTCAACTTGACACTTGTCATGTTGGGAGCTACTTTGGCCCACTTGTCCCCAACTTTGGAACTTAGAATAAAATAATTATCCATACTTTATGATTTAAAGAAATATTAATATAATATTCCTTTTTGGCTTAATCTTCCCAACTTAGCCATTTTTCCTTAAATTTTAGGCCCCCACCCTTTCCGTCACTAGTGGAGTTTAGTCCCCCATCTCTTTTATCATGGCCAGTCTGCACGCAGTGATGTATTTTATATTAATTATGAGACATATACAAAAATAGGCGTACTGGCCTTTAACATCTAGGCTCTTCGACCTAATCAAAACATAAGCATCCTAGCTTATAATAACATGCTCACCAGCCTATAAAACACATCATATACACAAAATTCTCTATGGCCTCAAAATCGTGCACACTCAAGTTGCTGCGCGTGGTATCCAGGAATGTGTACACTTCATCATTTTACTGCACAGTACAAGCACACACTATGCCATGAAATGTGTATACAGAATGATATCAAAATAACTCACCAGATTAAGTACATTTTCATTTACATTACAATTGGGTTCAACCTAGGTATATTACATGAATTTTCTTCTTCAATATCATATCTTTGAATCCTTGGATAAGTACATTCAAATTCAACATGTCTTACTCCTTCACAATTAAAGCAAAAGAGATCACCTCTATTTTCTTCTTTGAAATCTGAGATGTTGTAATTTTCTTCAACTTCTTCTTCTTCTTCCCTTGCATAAATGTCTTGTAGCTTGTCCCAAATCTCTTTTGCTGATGCACATGATCCCACCTTGGATTTCACTAAATTTGTCAATCCATCCAGGATGGTATCTATTGCCAATTTGTTGTTCCTTCTTGCTTCCTTCTTAGCTGCAGCCTTTGGTTTCTTCAAAGCATTGTATCTTGAAGCAACCGAGAACCAAACATCTGCCCCAAGAGATTTCAATTAAGTTTCCATTCTATTACTCCAGTATTCAAAATTGCTTCCATCAAATGGTGGAATCCCATTTGGAATGTTGTTTTCCATTTCTGCTTAGGATCTTCCTTCCAGTGGTTAAATTGTTTTGAAGGCAACTTGCTCTGAAACCAATTGTTGATACTGAGAGGGGGGTGAACAAATATCAAGTAGAATTAAAATAATTTCAACTTATACTTCAACCGGATTATATATTCAATTATATCCAATGAGCAATGAACAATAGTAGAAGAGTTACACCAGTACACCACAATACACCATGCACAATATATGAGAAATAATCAATAGTTATTATTCCAGGGAAGTAATGACTTCCAAGGGATCTACAAACCATACTCTTTCCAATGAAATTGGTCTCACTGCATTTGGAATCTCTATGAAGAAGTTATAACTGTTTTACCCAGAACACATGTTTATGACTAGCTTCAGGACTAGTCAAAAACCCTATCTTCCACAGAGTGTATCTCCAAAATTATAGCGAATAAAGAGCTAATTTTTTTACCACAAGTACCTAGATATGTCTTCTCACTAGCCTCTAAATTTCATCATTTGAATCGTTCTAGAAAAAAAATTATAGCGAAAATGGTAATATGACCTGTAAATAACATACCTTAGAACACATCACCAAGAGACTTCATCCTCCCTTGAAATTCGACCTTCTTTACTTCAGATTTCCTCTGAAATTCAACTTATATCTCCTTGTTCATTGAAAAACTTGTGTTTGTAAAATGAATGTATAATTATATGTATTTATACCCTTTATGTCACTTCTTTTTAAAATTAGGTTTAACCTGACACTTTCTTATTTTGTAATTCTTTTTTTTTAATTATCTTCAGGGACAACCTGTACTTCCTTCTTTAATTCACTTTGTCATATTCAAAAATTCATTTCTCCTCAACCATGAGGATCCATGTGACGTGCCACCTACCACAGGAAACAACATGATGTATACTATCCATCCATGGGTTTTGTATCTGCATGTGCACTGTCCTTCATATCCGAATACCTTCATCAATCTTGCGGTCCAAAACTAATGACTAGGTTTGACATCAATGGCAACAACCAATCTTCCAATAGTATAACCCTTGAGTAATCGGTATATTTGTTTAAGTATGTCTAATATAAAAAAAATTGTCCCACTCACATGCACACAAAACCCTTATCTGACGGTCTATTTGTTTATTAATATGTGTATATAGTCTCCTTCAAATGCACACAACACCCATGTTTACTACCTACTACTTTACACGAAGAAGTCAATAGGAGCTTAGTGTTATATATTACACTTACAAAAAAAGGCAGTGTTGAGTCTCCCAAGTCACTCTATCCTAGTTTGATTGGAAAGAGAAAAGTGAAGAAAATGATTATTTGCAAGTGAAAGAGAATGCAAAGAAGCATATCTGGTACAAATATCAACAACTTTAATGCTTACATTAAGTTTATTTTCTACCAAACTCTCTTCTACCATTTGTTTCCAAATGGTTCCATTATATCCTAGACCATTACTTTGTTTTTTATGAAAAACTATATTACCTAGAATAACACATTTTTTTTTCTGCGTTGGAGGAGGGTTGAGGGTTGTAGCAAAATATGATCTTATTAAAAAAAAATTCAGAATCAAACAGTCATGGACCTTTGCTTTTCCGAGTATCACCTTTGATTAATAAAAATAACAATAAAAAACATAATCCTGAAATTGTAAAAAACCTTTACAAATGCAAAATCAAACACTAACAAACCTTTGTTTTTCCAAATATTTCCCATTTTGGTGTGTACTTCTGCTCTCCACATATTTCCCATCTATGTGTTTCTAAGAAGACATAAAAATCATAAAAGATGTAACTYYRTATTCTAATATATCTGGAATGACCATATACRCTTCCCTTTCCTCGTGGCTRGCAGATGCCATATATCTCTTTTGAAAAGCTTGTAATGATTCCAATTTCACTATACATTCTTATTTTGCCTATTGTAATTATCATAAATTAAAGTATTAATTTTATTCACATTTGCTAAAAGATTAATTTTAGTAATTAATTTTAATAAATAAAAATGATATAATAAATTTTAATTAATAATCAATCTAATAAATTTTAGTTAATTTTAATAAATAATAAGAATAGAATAATTAATAATTATTGATTTTAGAGTAAGATTTTATTTTTTTAAAGCATTTTTAATGTAAAAAAACAAATTAATAATCCAAAATTTAAAGATATTTAATAAGAGAAAAACCTTATTTTTTTTTTAGAAACCCATAAAAAAAATATTTTATACATAAAAATAATAATAATAATGAGTAAACTTAAATTTAAAAATCAAAATCAAATTATATTAAACTTTATCACTTTAAAAATAAAATTTAATTATATTTATTAAAAATATATATTAATATTAATTTTAATAAATATATGTTTTAACAATATCTTGATGAGGTAGATCAAAAAGAGTCTGTCATCTTGAGAGTCATGTTAAGGGATACTTGGTTCATGAGGCCCCAACATAGTAGTGCCACACAAAACATGCAAAGGCTAAGAATATATATTTTATTTTCCCCCAATGATAAATGGCAAGACTTTAGAAGTTTGTCCCTTTGACAATAACATTACATGGTTCAATTAACTGTTTGAATGGTAGTCACTAATGTGTCCCTTTGAGAATAACGTTATACAATTTATCAATAATACTCCTTCTATGAAGCATTTATCAATAATAATATGGGTATGCAACATTTAGCGATGACTATAATAATATAGGCTTGGTATACAACATTCACTGATTACGATATTTTTAGGATATTTTGATTTCCGTGTAACATAACTTGGGCATATAAAAAGACACCCATAAAGGTCGAAGGCTCTTTTTGGGTGGTGTATTTATCAGACGATTCTTCATCCTTTTCATCTTTAAAGCAATGAACAAAGTAAATAAATGACAGGTGGGGATAACAAGTGACAGAAAACAATGTTACTTGCGTAGCATTCTTACGCCCATCCTACTATCCGATCTAGTATCCATGCTCAATGACTTCTTCTAGGCAAAAGGGGACAGTCTGGATTTCTATGGGGATGATTTTTTTTTTAGTAGATGGGCGAGGAAGTTAAGGAGAAGGGCACAACAGACTACATGCCACCATAGACATTGGTGTTGCAAGAATTACAAGAACCAAAGTTCCTTCCCATGAACCCCTCTGTGCTCCGGTGGACTCAAGACCGATGACCAAAGGTTTCTTTCTTGAAATATGCATTCATGGGATGGGAGAGAGCATGATCTAATTTGTAAATATTTTATTTTATTGTTTGTTGCAGATGGGTATTTTTGGTCGAGTTGAACGAATTCCTTACGCATGAGCTTGCAGAGGAGCATGAATCTTGTGTAGACGAATATCATCATTCGAGCGACTTGAACCATAATGTTCTTGGTATGTGTGTATTCTGTATCTTTATCTCTATACTCTTTCATAGGGATTTAATTTTATTTGATTTGAGAATGTGGATGAGGTTTATCAGTGTTTTTACGTCGATAAGGTGAACAACAAAGGGATTTGTGCTATTGCTCAAGCTGATTCTCTGCGCTACAAGATGCTTGGAGGTCTTGCTATTATAAGATACACACATTTTTGTTGTTGTAGGGTTAGGGCTAGGTGGCACACTTGCAGATAAATTGATTTAAAACTTGAAGCAGTTATTTAAAAAATTCTAACGACTTATTTTGAAAATAATTCGAGTTGAGCTTTAGTAAAATGGTGCATCTTTTGCACATTTCAAATTATCCAATGCCTTTCCTCATCAATCTTCTTCTCTGTCAGGAAAATGCCCCAATTTTTAGGGGATTGGTGAACTCCTTGCTTCATAACATAAGCAACAACATAAATGTTCCAACGAATTCTAAATTTCTTAGTGTCTTGAGCTTCTAGACTGCCATCCTTTTGATTTATTGCTCTACCTGTCTCTTGTGTTCGTCTACAAAACCATTCATCTAGAAGACAAATCCTATTCTTGCTACCCTTAGAGGGTTAGGGTAGATGAACTTTCCCTCCTCTACTTCTCTTGCTTCTTTCTAGCTCTTAAAATGTCTTCCTCTACCTTAAAATATTTCTATAACCAGGATGTCTCAACCACATAGCAAAGTACTATGTCTCCCTACTACTCCATCCCTTCTTACAATTCATAAATTCGTAATAGGTGAATTTTAATTTTTACTGGTCCTGATTCTGGGTGGGCCTAAGGTTAAAGTCGTAATAAATAAAAAATTTGTAGACATAGTGGTTGGAAACTATATTTAGAATCTACAATGTGTCTATCAAGGGAGATTGATATTAACATAATGATATACAATCTACTTCATATTAAATTGTGTATAATGTGTAATGTGTATGCTCCTAGATTATGTAGTTATCTTTAATGCTTGTAGGAATGTACAGATTTTGAGCACCGACTGATATCTGAATTATAATTGTTCATTTATTGTAATCAACTTAGTGGTAGGAAGCTTTTAATTATGATGTGAAAGCACTAGAATAGTCTGGAGGGAAGGCTTGAGAAACCCCTTCATGTATAAATCAATGTAATCTATGCCCAAAGAAGGCTGCTGCTAAAGGTTATTGAAAATCTTGTAAATTATTGTTGAAGAAATATAGAAGAAGATAATTGCTTTCAATTTGATGAGACTGTGAATTTTTTTATCTCCGAGTAATTGGATAAATGTTACATTTTTATCTCTGTGTGTCTATGTGTGTGTGTATCTAAGTGCTTTGATTGAATGAGTTCTAAATTATATTATAAGTTTGAATTGTTTCTCTTATAAAAATATCAGTGCAAGGAGTGCGGAGGCCGAACCATCTATCGGTTCAGAAGCTCATGAGAGATAGGGTAATTTTACATTGAGCCAATGCAAGGACTACACCTGCACTTATAATAGTGTAAAATATTAGAGGGGAGATGAAGTGCAATGAGTGCATAGAGACAACACTTCGTTAAGTGTTGATAAAGCTCAAGATATTTAGTACAAGGAGTGCGTTAACCCATATAGTTATAAGGGTATAAACTCAGGAGATAAGGGCAAAGTGTGCACCAGAGTATGAGCCATTCAAGTGCCAAAGCTCAGTAGGGATAACGAGTATAAGGTTCCAGGGAGGAACTCAAGAAGAGGAGAAATCCCTTTGTTTTAGGGATGTGTGGACAAGATCTGTTTGGGAGGAGTTAGAATCCCTCACAACTATTTGATGAAGGAGAAGGAGCGCGATTGTTAATCCCTAAGTCCTTTAGACTTCTTTGCTCCAAAAAATTTAAGTTGTTTGTTGCAAGTGAGGCCCAGAGTCTCGAAGCTTCGAAGTCCCAGAGTCTTTCTCATCCATAGATCATGTCAAGGAGGTGGAGCCCATCCTCCATTTGATTGAACCTTGAGTTGACGTTGGAGCCCAGTGGAAGGATAGGGTAACACCTACGCCTACCGATTAAGTTAATTTATGATCGAGTTCGGCCGATAATCACTCCAGTGAATTGAGTTATTTTGTTGGGTTGGGTAACTTTCTCCTGAAGTCCCAGAGTCTAGAGTGAACACAGACCATTGAACTAGCAAAGGAGTGTGGACCATTGATCCCTAGATCCATCAAGAGTTCGACGGTTCGACTATTCGGGAGAAGTTTGTTGTTTAAGGTTGGAGTGGAGAAAATCCCGAAGCCCGAAGTTCTGGAGAACCAGAATAAATTCTTCCAAATTAAGCCCAAGGTTTTTATCCTAAGATCACATGCACGACTTTGCTGGAGCAAGAGGAACCTCGTGAATACGAAATTTCACGCAATGTGGGAAAAAGGCCCATGGTAAGAATTTAAGGGTTTTGCGAGGACCAGCGAGACACTTTGGATCCTCTATAGTTAAATCCTAGACTAGGAGTTCACGCAGACCCATAGGAGGGTTTTCATCAAGTGGTATCAGAGTAGGACAAAGATATGTGTGTGTAAAGAGATATGTCATAAGCCATGTCGTCGAGGAGACGCAGATAGCCAATGCAACCATGGAGGAGGAAATGAGACAACTTTCTGCAAGGATGGACACCATGGAAACAACACAAAGGAGAGCACCAGAGGCTGGTGATTTTAGTGATGCTGAAAGAGAAAATCCAGAAGAAGAAGATGCTCTAGCCGAAGAAGAAACAAAGGAGTGATTGCTGAGAGCTATTGTCAAGTTGGGAACCAGAGAAAAGAT
>JZKD02S2033899.1:436507-449490 GCA_000966675.3 Picea glauca | reverse complement strand
AAAAATGTTAACACCCACGGTTTGTTTACATATGAATGTGACCAAAACTTTTACAAACGGTTGGCGCGCGCATTGGGTAGTACAACCCACGGTTCTATTAGCATTAAATATGACCATTGTTTATTTATATGGCGCGCGGGGCATTTTTTTAAAAGTGTTAAATGTGACCCTTGCCACATTTATGCGTGCGGGTATATGTGCTAACGGTTATGCATTACATTTGCGTGGATTATACAATATGGTTTGCGCGCGGGATTTGTGTGTGTTGTAGCCACGGTTTTATGTGGTATCCAGGTGACCCTTACATTGATTGTGTGCGGGCTTTTTGTTGGGGTTTTAAACCACGCGCCCGCCACATGTCACACCCACAATTATCCATAGAACGTAGCCCCACATTTGCGCCGGGACGTGGCCATATGGCCCCCCATGCGCCCAACACCTCCGATTCGGGGGGCTATATTCTGGGTAACCGTTAGAAATTTTGCACAAAATTCGGGAACGCGCGTGGAGGCTGGGTTTTGGATGCGAAAATGCTTGGAGCTGGGTTCACTTTCGGGAGAGTGCAGAATGGCGCACAGGTAACCAGAGCTTGAAGGGGGAAAATGGCAGAAGCCATAACTTTTGGAGTTTTTGGCCAAATGAGGTGCCGAAAAAGCCCAGGTAGGGGTTTTTGGACGTTCTGAGTCCATTGGCACAGATTTCACAGGCATTTGAAGACTTCTAATGTAGGTTTTTAACCCTTGAATATTGGTGGAGCTTGAGGAAGCTTGAAGCCCTCATTGTTTGAGGCATTGCTCTGATGAGCACATAACCATTTTCTGAGACTGAATAGTCATTCTTGGTTGTTTATTATTCTCTAAACACATTGGGATAGGTTGCAGATCCATTGGAGGACTTTTACAGGTATTTTTGCCTCATTCTTGCTCAGGGAATCTTGGAGGCCACTTGTAGAAGAGGTCATTACTGGATGAGCCATTGTCCATTTGCAGAGTTTTTACAGTCAAATTTGGGGTTTTTATGTATTATGAACTCAATGGTACAGTCTGTAAATCCATTTGAGTTGAGAATCAACTTGTAAGGAGCATTTCACAAACTAATCCCAAAGAGCCAAGTCCATTGAAGGAGGCTCAAAGAGACGTAGCCCAGAGAGGGGTGAACTCCTTTATCATCTTGCTTTTGTTGTGAGTTCACTGTGTTATTTTATGCACTTTTAATGGCTGTGTATTTGTTTATAACACATATTTAAGCATTTAAAAGGACATTCTTCACACATGTACATGGCAAACAATAACCTAAACTTAACACATAAACCAGTTTGCACTTTTTCACACATGAAGCAAGGTCCTGTTAAGATTTATTTTTATGAGGTAGAGGGTGCTTGCATAGCAGAACAAGTTAGCCTTCTATTTTCAGATCACCCAGGGTACTCTTGGCTCCATGAGGAACTTCGATACAAAGGCCGTTTGTATTTAAGTAAACAATCAAAGCTTAAATCCAAGGTACTTTTTGAGCTTCATGCTACACCCACAGCAGGGCACTTCGAGTTCACCAAAACCTATGACAGGGTCAAACGTTCCTTTTTCTGGGATGGTATGAAACAAGACATTCCAAATTTTGTAGCTGAATGTGATGTGTGTCAATGCAACAAGGGATAAATAGTCAAATCGTCGGACACACTACAACCGCTCTTGATTCCACCTGCTATTTGGAAGGATATCTCTATGGATTTTATTATCGGCTTACCCAAATCGGGAAATAAATCCGTCATCATGGTGGTTGTTGATCGCCTTTCCAAGTATGCTCATTTCTGTGCCCTTCAACACCCGTTTACATCATCCACGGTGGCTCAAATATTCATGGATAAAGTCTTCAAGCTTCATGGCATGCCACACTCTATTGTTTCTGATCGTGACCCAACTTTCACAAGCAATTTTTGGCAAGAACTGTTCAAGATACAAGGCACCGAATTGCATCTCAACACAACTTATCATCCCCAGACCGATGGCCAAATGGAAGTTGTCAACAAGTGTTTGGAAACATATTTGAGGTGTTTTTCCTTAGAAAAGAAAAATTAGTGGGCTCAATGGTTACCCCTAGCTGAATGGTGGTACAACACTTCATACCATACAACTACACGCATGACTCCTTTTGAAGCGACATATGGACAGAAGCCACCTTTAGTTCTCTCATACTTACTGGGTGCATCGAAGGTCCATGCGGTTGACCTAACACTTACAACTCGAGAGGCTATTCATCGTACCCTCAAAGAGAATTTGGTCATGGCACAGAATCACATGAAGCAACAAGCAGATCAAGGTCACTTTGAATGTCAATTTGAAGAAGCGGATCAGGTGTTTCTTCGACTGCAACCTTACAAGCAAACTTACCTTAAGGCCAAGAATTGTCAAAAGCTAGCGCCCAAATTTTATGGTCCTTATACCGTACTCAAGCGTGTGGGACAAGTCTCCTGTTTTTCATGTTTCATACTTAAAGAAGGTGATTGGAGATAAGTGCCAAATTCAAACGAACCTTCCATAGTTAGCTGAAGAAGGATCCATTTGGCTACATCCAGAAGTAGTTTTGGACCAGCGTGAGTGTCACCTATGTTAGAGAACCATCAAGGAAGTGCTAGTCTAGTGGAGAGATACAACTCCAGCAGATGCCACTTGGGAACCAACTACCATTCTGCAACAATTTCCTCATCTCAAGCCTTGAGGAAAAGGCTGTTTTTAAGGGGGCGGACATGTTAGGGTCCTAACCCGCACATAGGTAGAACAATATTCAGATGTAATGAAGCTCAATATTAATAAGGCCTTTCAATAAAATATAATAAGGTGGATGTAAGAAGACTTAATAGAAGCTTTCGCTTCTAGAAGGATCTTCCTCTAGATGTTTTTTTTTAGCATAAATAGGAGTCGAGGGTATGATAACCCTAGATTGGATATTATTGTAATAGAGCTTTTCTCAACTGGAGGTTTCCCCCTCGAAGAGGCCCGTGAACATTGCTTTCAGATTCAAAGTGCTATTTCTGTTGTTATTCTTATATCATTTCAGTGTTATTGTGGTGAAAGTTTTGGTTATATTGCTGTTATTATGCCATTACTAGCATTTTATTTCAGTTTTGCATACATTTTATATCTGGTATATTACATACTATAACATGGTTTAAAATCCATTTTGAATGTCTAGCTGGAAAAATTATTCCAACCTTGTTCAACTTTTCCAACTCAATTTTTACCAAGGGTTTTAATTTAGGATTCACAATCCTCAATTTTTTCCTTATTGACTTTGTTCCTTCTTTCAGTGGTATTATATGTTGAAATATTGAGTTATCATACTCCTTCAAATCATCGCATGTCCATGCAAATACATCATAATATTCTTTGAATAAAGCGGTGTATTGACAAATTTATTTTTTAGTACAACTAGTACCGATATTTACATATTTAAGAGAATATTGAGTGCCAATAATTATTTTTTGAGTTTCCTACACTTTTCTAACAGACAATTCTTCTTTCAAGTTGGGCACTTTGGTTTGGTTATCTCTTGTGAAAAGAGATTCAAAATTGATAAAATCCTTTGATAGTGATAGATGATTTTTATCTTCAGAGTTATCTACAACATCACTTGTATCAACCATAAATTCAGCCAAATCCTCATCATTCTCAAAAACTTGAAGATAATATTGATTATCAAGAACTGAAGGCCTGATAATCCTTTTGACATGAAAACTATTTTGACTTTGTGAGTCATCAAGATTGAATAAAGATGCAACAACCTCCAACGAGTCTGCCTTATGATTCTTATCTCTTGGGATGAAAGAGATGTTAAGTGAACTAAAAGAATTCATAATTTCATTTACCCTTTTGGCACAAAATTTCAATTTCTCTTTTTTGATCTTTTACTTGTTTTTTGTATGATTTATAACTAGTTCTGAATCACCGGTTATTATAAAGTGTTCAATTCTGTTTTGTAGTGCAAGATTCATTCCCTGTATCAAAGCTTCATATTCAACTTCATTATTTGTACAAGGAAATTCGAGTTTGATGGCGTGTGGATATATCATTGGATTGGGGATCTTGAAAACAATCCCTACTCCACTTCTAGATTTGGAGTAGGAACCATCAAAAGCAATCTTCCAAAATACTTCAAAAGAATTTTCTCCTTTTTGTTTTAAAATACTTGGTTGCTCTGGGTCAAGCACAACATAGTTTCCAATTCTGGCATCAATATAGTCTTGCATTAATTCATTATATTTTTTCCTGAAAGAAAATGGCTTTTTGGCTTCTCAGAGAACTTTCACCATTATGTCGTCTTTGTTTGTTAATATCATACAACTTCCATCATTCATGATGTAACCTCCAATTAGTGAGCACCAATATCTTCCCATAACTACCCCATATGTTGGAGGGAAATCAACCATAATGATAGTGAAAATAGTTGTAATATGGGGTGCTATAGTTATATAGGCACATAAATATTTGATTTCCCCATATGTTGGGACCTTCCTTGAATCTATTGCATAGATACTCTCTCCAGTTTCATAATACTTCATACATCCCATTCGCATAGCTTCTACTACTGACAAGGACATACTATTTTTAGTTTCTCCACTGTCAAACAAACAATTGTGTAATACTACATCATGATTTTCTATTGTGATGTAGAATGGCGGGACCTTACCCCTTGGTTTAACTGCTGAAATATTTTGTTGAAGCTTGGAATTAGTTACAACAACCTCAATTCTTGTAGTTGGCTCATCCAAAATCTTGAGAATGTTTTCTCTTTGTTGTGGGATTTTTACAACTTCCATGAAAGGGAGAGTAATCCTCAACTTAGTTAAGTCATCAATTACATTGTAAGTCATATGTGGATGATTCTTGATTTGATTCACAAATGCTTGTTATTTTGATTTTTTTGGAACATTTGTTTTGTTTTTCTCTTTTTCTTTTTCAACATTCTCTTTTTCTTTGAATTTATTGATTTGTGCCTTGGTTTTCACAACATTTTCTTGTCAGATATCTGACTCTTCGTGTTCATAAAAAAATACATGGATGACTCACCTTCATCTATTTGTACAGATTCAAGACTTTCATCTTGAATGATTTTAGCCTCTTGGTCAAAGTTTTCAAAATTTTCTTCATCAAAGACCTCTTCCAACATGAAAAAAATAGGGTTTTGCACCATAGGTTCTCTTTTCCTATACTCTTATTCATTTCTGATCCTCTATTATTGAAGAGGATTTCTTCTCATTTCTTGAATAGGATATTTAGGGTTTTGATTGTTTGGGGAAGTTTTTTCTCTTCTTCTTAATCTTATTAGCTCATTATACACTTGTCGAATTGTTCGATTGATCTGAGCTATTTCTGATATTTTTTTTTGTCTCTTGCTTGCTACTGGATCACTTCTTACATTAGGGACTACTCCTTGAAAAATTCTTCCACCAACTCCTTTGTTTTTAATGTTCCTTGTTCCTTGATTTTCAACATTCTTCGAAGTTGATGCCCCTTGATTTGAGATAGAGAGAAAATACATTTGTCTTTGGAATTTCCCGAGGATGATGTCAGGATCAACATCTATTTCTAGCATGATTTCTTCCATCTCTGTCACTTTCCTCATAGCTCCATTTGGGTCTTCAACTTGTGCAACCATGATAACAAATTTTACATTTGAGGGAATTGCATTTTTCTAACATCCAAGTGTGACTGGGGCATTTGATTTTTTTTCTTCTAGAATCTAATTTAATGTCTTGAAAAAGCTTAAGTTAAAATCTCTAATCCTTTCACCCCTTTTCAAATTAATTTGGGTGATTTGTGTGAGCAGAGTATGATGTGCTAATGGAGGAGCATACATAGTCAAGAACATGGATTCTAAGTAATTGAATGATGAAATTGATCTTGCAGGAAGAGGCATATACCATTCATAGGCCAAAAATTTCAATGTATGAAGGAGAAGTCTAACCATTACATCATCATGTTCTACTAAATGAATCCACACATATTCAAAAACATATCCATATGAATTTTGGGGTCTATCACTCCATCTCCTGAAAATGTTGGCAACACTCCTTGTGGAAGAGTTGGCAATTGATGTTATTCTCCTTGAAGATTTAATGGGCTATTTCTAACCCTTCTTCTTGGAATTCTCTATCTATCATTTCTCTTTTCATAATTCTTGGGATTTTCTTGTCTTTCACCCATTATCACAATTCTTCTTTTCTTAGTAGTGGAACTTTCTCCAACTTTTGGAATTTGGATTTGTTTTCTTTTACTTCTTGTTATTGGGCCCTTGTATGATACCAACTTCAATTTATATTTTTTCTTATTTCCTTTCTTGCGATCTCTCTTTCTTCTTCGCGGGATAAGTTTTTCCATGATATTTCAAGTTCTTCACCAATTTTGGATGTTTTCAATTTTAAATTGTAAAATTGATGAGAATACTCGTTTGATTTCCAAGACCAATTTGTAACTGAGGTTGATTTAGACGAGGTTGGGTCATTAGAATTCCGATCTGCAAAGCCAACCTTTTGTCCTCCCCAGTATGGTTGCCAAAAATGTTGATGTTTAGATCTGTTAAAGTCCAAACAACAACCTCATGAGGATATAAATACCCCCCTACATTTTTATAGAGGTGGTACTCCTCTGTAATTCTTTTAAAGATTTATCTTGAATATCTTGGGATGATAACATGCAAAATGGGAGAGTGCTAAATAGAAAACTCCAAATATTTATCACTCAAATAGACAAAAATATTGTTAATTGAAAATAATATACATACACCAAAGAATTCCTAAGAAATAGACCAGGAATCTTCACTTATAAAAATATAATATTTGCAGAAATATTATACAAAAATAAATGATAGTTATAGAAAAGATAAAATAAATCTCACATCCATCACAAAATTCAATATTTTCGATCACATTCAAGGAAATAAAGATAAAAGGACCACATATGAGAGAACTTTAAAATAATATTTTCATTAAAAACATGATAGAATATGATAGGAAAACTTTAAATATCCAATGCTCAAAACTCAGAGTTCAAAAGATATTATTAAAGTTTATCCTTGAAGTAGTTCTCTGGGATTAAAAAAAATATAGTCTTTGATAGTCTAAGAAAATAAAATGCATTCATCCAAAGTTAGAGTGGGATTGGACTCTCATGGACCATAAAATGAAAGATCAGAACAGGGTTGGATCTGAAAGGAAGACAAAGATAAAATATCAGAAAATCAATTATGTTTTTCTCGGGACAGATAAAACACAACTGGATGACTTCTGAATGGGAAGAAAAAATAATTGAGAAGAATGTGATTTGTATTACTCATTGTGACGATGTTCTCTCTCCTCTATTTGCTTGTCAATGTTCCTTTTGTATTGTATTAGATTGCAGTTTCATGTCTGATACCAATTGCTTCCACCTGATACTCTTCAATTATTTTGATTAAAGCTTGCTTTAACCAATTTTTGATATATTCTCTCATTGGTGCAATGATTATTTCCTTTTTGACTTTGATATAAAATAATGTACCTTCTAATTCTCTATCAATTGAAAGTTGGTGAAGTGTGTCCTCAATATATTCATTTTTATTTACATAACTTACAAACCAACTTTCTACTTCATGTTCCATGTACTCGGTCATACTATTGAATTTTTCTGTTGATACACCTTTCAATATTTCTAGGTGTTCTTGAAATTTCTCCCTTGTCATAAGCATGGAAATAAGAATGAGTTTTGGATCTAGGAATTCTCCGGTAGTTACTAATAAATCTATCTCAATCAATTTAAAATACAATTCCCCTTTTTTGACACTTAAAGTGTCAACATCAGTTAATATTTATTTTAAAAATTTAATTCTTTTAAGCCAATATGATTTCAATTTCTTGATTCATGTAGGGGATGGTAAATCTTCCTTTTTACTTTTCATTTCAATCATTCTAGAAATTTTCAAGACAAATGTGATTATAGCATCCTTGTAGAAACCCTCGTCATTTTCGAGGTCGACCTGGAGGTAATCTCTTAAATTGGTAATACTTGAACCTAAAGAAACAAAGATACTTACTGGATCCCATGCCTCTAAGATAAGTGACATTCTCTTTTTTATATTTTCTCCTACATAATGTCTAACTGCGACAAGCAGACTTGATGTTCCCTTTAGCTTCGAACTTGGTTATGGTGTTTTGTCATAACTTTTCCCAGGGTGAATAGTGGAAATAGGACTTGCAAATATTGGGGGTGGAATTAAAGCATATTCCATATCTATAACCCTTTCTTTAAGCATAACATTTTCTTCTTCCATTTTATCCACTGGCATATCTAGAGCATCGCCGATAGCTCTATGAATCTTGGCAATTCTTGATGGTAAAACTCCGCTCAAATTAAATTATGAATTTGTTTTTCCCCAAACCTTCTTTCCCTTTGAATCAACTCTTTCCAAAACTAACTTCTTGGTGTGTTTGTCAAATAAAGAATTGTGAAGAGGTAAGGATTATTCTGCATAGAATACTGGTTCTTGCGTTTCCATCTCCACTACAATTTCTTTACTTTCCTAGATCCTTTGCTCTTCGTCTAGAAATTCTATGTCTTCTGTATTAACATCTAGTTCCATGTCCTCAAGGGAATAATCATCATTAGGTATGAGTTCATCTACTTCTTGTTGATTTGCATGTATTTTTCTTTTACTATTAATCATGAGCTTATGATGTCTTTCAAGACTCCTTTTGGGAGGAACATGGTCATCTCCGTCACTATAATTTTCAATTAAAGTTTTCTTTTGTTATTGAATTTCAACTTGAGGGTTCTTCTTGGGTGTGCCTCTTCTTTGAGAAGTATTTTGAGACCTTGTTCTTGTTTCATTAACAAACCTTCCACACCGTCTATGTGCTTCATTTGTGCTAACAACAGTTTCAAGGTCTCCCATTGGAACTGCTTTAGGGTTGTGATCATCATATTCTTCTTCTTGTATGAATAAGTATGTGTTTGCATATGATACACTAAAAATAACAGAAGTCATGTGATTCATAAAACATTGATTGGGGCCAGACCCTTTTATTTGATTTTCCATCTTTAAATTATATTGGTCAAATTGGATTGCATATTCATCAATTTCTGAAGCATTTTTTAGTGTAATTTCACCAAACTTCCATGGTAGGGTAATGGATTTATTTTTATTTCTCTCATAAAAGAATCATGACCAAAACTTGTACTGTTTTCAAACTTCTATCACACAAATTTTATTTGGCACATAAAATGGGAGATAAATTGGGGCTTCTTTAGAGAAGTAAACTCTAATGATGTTGTAATTTTCATTTGCCTCAAAACTTCCCCTTTTGTCTAAAAATGTTGCTGCATCCAATTATAATCTCAAAGTACCATTTCCAAATACAAGTTTCTTGAAATAAGAAACAAACACATCATAGATTTCATAAAAGTGGTACATTTCCTTCTGCTTCCATAGAGCAGGGTACCATGTGTGAACAAGGTCTAGCTTGCAATTAACTTGTTTCACTAAATGAAAACCTTCAAATACATGATAGTATGTGATGGAAAATATTAAAGTATGCAGACATAAATAACTTCTTGTTCTTTCTAAAATTTGATAACCGGAATGATATTTCAGAAGAAATGATTTTCGACTAGTCAAAAATCACTTTTTCTTGGACAGAAAAATACAAACTATAAAGAGCCAGATGTGGAATTGTAGTATATGACTCTTTCCCAAGAACCCTATATAGAATCCATGTCATTTATTGATATGGTTTTCTCAATTGAAGACCTTTATAATTGATGAATCCTCTGACATTGTCACTGGGTTTTCCAGATATTGCAGCAACAGGTCCCTACCTCCATTTCTATTCTTCATAAATTATTTAGCTTCATCAACTTTGAATGTCATTGTTGACTCAGGTAGCTTCAACATATTTTTGAAAGTAGGTGGCCCAAGGAAAATTGGGGATTGTCCCTGTAATTAAATGATTCTTTGATTCTTTTTGTACTTATATTTGCACCGTGAAATGAGTTCTGTAGCCTTAGGAACATTTGGGATACACCCTGCCTTAGAAATCCCTAATATCCAAATATCATTAATAATTATTTCTTGAGGTGACAATATAGAATAGTACTTATAGGCTCTTGAACAATGATATTTTGGATCTTCTCGCACAAATGTATTCAGAGTATCTCTACAAACTCTTTCTTTCCTTCTGGCCATCATGTTTAAAGAGTTGGCGAGATATGTACAATCTTTCTAAATGTTAGTATCAAAGAAATTCTTTTTACACAATAAAACTTGAAGCTCTTATTTCAAGAGAATTATTAAGGAAAAATTAATTTGAATTTATTAAGGATGATCTCGAGAAAATAGCCATTAAATGCGACCTTTGATACTTAACCACTTGTTACTCTCCATAATATTTAAAATTTAATGTTACTTGGGGAACGTGACAAGAATGAGTACTCACCACGTAGTGGCAGAGAAATATACATAGATTATGGAATAAGAACAAATCCCATAGACCCACGGTAGAAATTATCGAAAATGACTAAGTACCCAAAAGAAGACAGATGGATGGAGAGAAAAAAGTTTCAAGAGATTTATGACAAGATCTCCACTTCCACTGTGAAAAGCTAAAAAGGCTAAGTGTTAGAGTAATGAGAATGAAGTGAAGTCTAAAAAACAACTAAGTATCGTGAGTCAGACAGACGAAGCTTTGGATATGAGATGAACAAGCAATGAACCTGTGGTGAAGACAAATATTATAAGCATAGTGTAAAATGAGGGTGGTGGATGATTGATTTTCATTTTGGTGATGGAAGACGTTACAACAAGACTCATGAACCTGTCACATATTGAAATTTTTTCTAAGTGTAGGAACAAATATACATGAGAGAGAGAGACTTTATAACTTAACATCTTTCAGGATCAACATGTCCCCAACATTTAAATCCATGGTACCCGTTTGTTACAAGATCTGCGATGTTATTGTATACATAACATTTTAATTTCAAAAATATAGTTGCACCAAATGAAGTATGCCAAATAAAATTATTGATATAAGCAAATAAATGAACATGCTTACTAAAGAAAACTCCTAGTCTTGGATAATTGTGTGTGTTGTATGCACATATGCCATAAAACTTAAAATACCTCTCCATTAGGATGAGTATTGATACATCGTATACATGTATCCCTTCCCATAATTTCTTAAATTCATCGATCAATGGTTGAAGGTAGACATCCATTCTCTTCACTTGTCTTCTACCTGAGACTATAAGAGCCAACATAATATGTTCATTCTTCATGGAAAACCATGGGGGGATATTGTTATTGATCACTGCCACTGGCCAAACATAATTGTTGGTGTTTTGGAGGGAATACATGTTAACTCCATTCATATCTATGCTCAATTGGAGGCTCCATACTGCATCCTTGAATTTATCGGGCTATGTATCCTCTATATGCTTCATGGATATTGACTCTACTGGGGTTCACATAAGTCCCAACTCACTTCTATGTGATGAATGCAACCCATAGAACATGGATAATTGTTTGCAACAAAATATCCTTTGAATACTTTGAATTATAGGCATGTGCCTCAATATGTTACGAGGAGGACCATGTGCCTTACCCTTGTTTTTTGATTTATGGTACCTATCATGCCCACATTATCGACATATCTCTTTGTCCTCATTCTGCACCTCTTGAGTACATTCTATTACTCAGGCGTACTTGGTTCTATAGCATTTAGGGTCCTACACTTCCCTCATCAATGAAAAATAATGATGATAGATCAACTTGCGTTTTGCCCCCCATACCTGGAATCTAATGTGGGTTCAAATGTACTCTTTGTTGATGATACTCAATAGTATTATATGCATGTTGGTGTAGGGATGTTCAAATATCCTTCACTCATGGGTATTTTTCCCCTCCCCACACCATCTCCCACTACAACTATCACTCCTATCAACATGATTTCATCGTTTACCAATAGATCCCTTGGGTCTTTTGATCCTTGGGTGGTACCTTGTTCTAAGGATGTTGAATCATATGGATATTCCACGCCACTCCATGTGGTTGATATTGTCGATACAAAAATCCCATCAACATCAATTGATATTGGTCCAAAACTCCATCCTCATATGGAGTGTGATCATCCTACTGCACCCACAAGGGACGTTGACTCTCCCTGTTCACAAGATTTCCTAGATATTGTGTTGCCTTTAGAAGAGGCTAGCCTATAATTCATGTATTTCGTTGCTTAACTAAGGGAATATGAGCATCATTGAGAATCTATCCTCCTTGATTTGTGTTAAGCCCTAAATAGTGGCACATTACCCCTTAATTAGGGGATATTACATTGGTAATGTTATTTTATTTATGTCGGCTTGGTTTATTAGTTGTAATTGTACCTCTTAGTCTCCTATATATACCAAGGAGACCTTTTCATTTGGAATCATCTTGTATTTGGAAATCTATGTGGTGTATAAGGAGGTTTCCCCCTCGAAGAGGCTTATTATCTGAAATTATTTCTTTTTCAAGGTGTTGAGTACTCATTATGAGGTTTTTCTATGCTATCTTGGTATTTGGTTCCTAACATTTGGTATTATAGCTCAAGGTCTTGGGCTTTCGCTGCTACATCAGAGACATCTTGGGATTTTTGCTATAACTTTTTTCTAAGGTGCTACAGAAGAAACCCATTGGAGAATATTTATTAGATGGATCAAGGTACGTGGGGTTAAAATTTCATCTCCTAAGGCCTTATACTTTCAGAGATATATTATTTGTAAGATAGGGTTCTGGAATCATCCTGAATTTAGCCATCTCAAAATTTTCCCTATAATTTTTTTTTTGTAAAATTTCAGACCCTTGTTGAGCGAAAATATTGTCGTTTACTTTCGTCGTAGTAATTGCCCAACCATTTAATTTGTCAATCCGAGGTTCGTAGGCTTACGAAACACATGCACTATATATGCAGGATTAGG
>JZKD02S2033899.1:405283-415837 GCA_000966675.3 Picea glauca | reverse complement strand
AACAAGTTCAAAACCATCCTGTAAACACTAATCCTCGATCGGATATGATCCTTCTTGGTCCACCGTGAAACCTCACAATCTCGCTAACAAAAAATAGCTATGTTCAATGCCTGATAAGTCATATGAACTGGAATAAAGTGTACACTCTTCATTAGAGTGTCAACTACCCACAAAAATAGAGTCGTGTCTCGTTGACGTCAGTGACAATCCCACAATTAAATCCATCAAAATGACTTCCCATTTCTATTCAGGAATCCTGTGTGGTTGTAACAATCCCATTGGATGTCTATGCTCAGCCTTCACTTGCTGACATTCGAGACATCTTGCCACATAGTCAACTATGTCATTCTTCATTCCTTTCTAGAAGAATAAAGGCTTAAGGTCTTCCTTCATATTCGTGACTCTGGAATGAGCCTGTACATTGCTCGATGAGCCTCACTCAAAATCAAACTTCTTAATTCATCATTAGGCAATACAAAAATTATACTATTATACTTCAAAAATTCATTATTGTCCAATGAATAGCCTTCAAACCTCAGTACCATAATGGTATCTTGTCCAATATTATCCTTGACTTCCTTGTACCAGTCATCATCTATCTGTAAAGCTAGAATATTTTCTAGAAGATTCATCTTAAGAGGTATTACTGAGAATATGTGTGGTCTCCAACTCAACGCATATACTACTCTATTCACTTTTCCTTTAATGTAAGTAATCTCAAAGTCATGTTCAATTAGTAGTTCTGACCAACGCCTTTGTCGTGCGTTCAAGTCACTCTGAGTAAAAATATGATCTAATCCACAATGATAAGCCTTTAACTCAAATTTTCATTCGATAAGGTAATGTCTCCAAACTCGTAAGGCATATATAATCCCTAATAACTCCAAATCGTGTGTTGTGTAGTTCACTTCATGCCTTCTTAATTTCCTTGATATGTAAGCGATCACTCGATCGTCTTGCATTAATACTCCACATAAAACTTCTTTGGATGCATGATCCAGATTTTATGATAAGAAAAAAATGAATATAGATTATTAAAATATTCTTAACACTGAATAACAGAGATACAGTAAAACTGGTTTTCTATTCAATAAGGAAATAAGCTGAAACTGTAAAATGTAGCGGAAAAAAAGATTGTTGGAATGGTGGTGGCTTATCTCCAAGAAGAGATGTGAAGACTATTCTCATTCACAAGAATATGATTACAATGAGGCTCTGAAGGCCTTTTTACAATAAACATGAATGCCAAAAACCCTAGACATCCAAAAACCTAACCCTAGGAGGTGAAGCACCAAAAGTCATGTGGGCCTCGTTTGGGTAAGTTAGTACATCAACTTCCCGGAGTTGTAACTTTTGCATATGATCTTTGTTTTAGGAACACGATAGCCCATTGGAAAGGTCTATATGAGGACTAAACATTATGTTGCAATCTATCAAAGGTCATCTCTGACTATGGCTAGCCCTAAAAACACTGTTTAGGACCTCAAAACGGCCCCGCAAGTCAGGGACTCGAAAACTAGGAAAAAACTGCCAAAGTGAACTAGTTGGAATAGGTGGGAGGCCACCAAAATCCATCTAGATGAATCCCCTCCCATTAGGAAGAAATGGTCTCCATTGCATTGAGTTTCCCCATCATATGAGGAAATTTCTGTTGAATGTGGCCCCAGGTGAGCCACTTGCCTTGGTGCAGAAGCTACCCTACTTTAACAACTCGATAAAGTTGGATCTTTTGCCGTCATGTTCCCTTGATCTGTGTGTCCACAATCTGATCACTAGATTCATGTTGCATGCAGTCAAGGTTGAGCTCTGTTGGTGTCAGCTTCTCTGCTATCTCTGAGGTGTCCAATAATGGTGGGAAATATGGTCGAAGGAGAGCCACGTTGAATACTGGGTGCAAGCCAAGGAAAGGGGGAATGTTGAGCGCAAATGAATTGTCACCCACAACCTTGTGATGGTGTATGGTCCATACTGGAGTGGGCAAAGCTTTCGATGGGGCCCTGTAATGCGTTCTTTCTGCAAGTGCAACTAAGCTTTGTTGCCCACCTGAAACTTATGTGGCACCCGATGTTTATCATGGCACTACTTGTACTTGGCATTATACTTGATGTTGAGGTGGAACTACTGTAAGTATGTGGACCACTTATGATGACAATCATTCTACAATTTTATTTGGGTCTGCATGAATTGTAGTGGCTTGTGATCAATGTGGATGACTGTCTCCTTCCCCAGAATGTAATGTCTCCATTGGTGGCAGACTTGCACAATGGAGTACATGTCTTTGTCGTAAGTAGGGTACTTACAGACAACATCTGATAATGTCTCACTATGATATGCACAGGTTGGTCGTGTTGAGTGAGAACAACGCCCACAACATAGTTTGAAGCATCTGTCTTGATCTCAAAGGGATGCTTCAGGTTCGGTAATGAAAGTATCGGGGATGAGCACAAATGCTACTTCAAGTCATCGAAGGCTTGTTGTTGGGACATGCCCCACAAATTTTTTTCCTTACTGCCACCCTTGGTTACTTGGCTAAGGGCCCAAACGATATGGGAGAATCCCAACACGAACCTGGGATAGAAATTGGCGAGGCCCAAGAAGCTCTGAAGCTCAGTGAGTGTGGTTGGGGCTGGCCAGTCACGGAAGACCTAGATCTTGACTGGATCCACATGCACACCATGCTCATCAACGATGTAGCCTTAGTAATGGATCATGTCCATGCCGAAGGAGCATTTTTCCAAGTTTTCATATAGTTTTTGATGTCACAGGGTGTGTAGAACCTGTTGAATATGCTACAAGTGTTTTTCCCAAGTCTTGTTGTAGATGAGGATGCCATCCAAATAAACCACTACAAAAGTAATGGTGAAAGGTCATAGGATATCGTCCATCATCCTCATAAAAGTTGTTGGGGAATTTTCCAAACCAAAGGGCATGACCAACCATTCAAAAAGACCTTCTTTTGACTTGAAGGAGATCTTCCATACATATGTTTGTTCTATTGGGACCTGGTGGTAGCCAGACTTTAGATCAATCTTACTGAAGTATTTGGCCCCCGTGAGCTGATCAAGGAGGTCGTCGATTCAGGGAATCATGTACTGGTTCCAGATTGTGATTTTATTCAGGGCCCGATAATCAATGCAGAGTCACCAGGTGCTATCTTTCTTCTACACCAGTATCATTGGGCTCCCACAAGGCGATGAGATGGGACAAATTTGTGGTGCGCCTGGAGTAAGATCGATGGGATTCTTGACCGAACAGTGTAGAGGTATCTCAGTAGGAGAGGAGAAGATATCTGAGTATTCTTCCATGATCTTATCCAATTGCTTCTATTGTGTGGAGAGATCGACTGCATAGGCCTTGAATATGGCTGTGATCTTTCGCTTACTCTAAGATAAAATCATGAAGAAGACAAATTTCCTGGTTTGAGAGATGACCTTCCTACATTACTTGGCAAAGATCAAGGAAATAACACTAGGAGTGATTGCCTCGGGTATCCTGTACAATTTCCTGTTCAAAGTAATAATAACACTATGCAGCCTAGACTCAAATACATCATGACGTTTCCATAAATAAGGTTGGCCAAAATGAACATTACAAACTTTGAGAGGAGAAACATCACACAATACCTCGTCTTTGAAGGGATTGATGTCGTACAACAGTCAAGACTATTGGCTGACGTAGAGATCGCTTCCTTGGCGGAACCATCCAATGGTGTAGGGTTGTGGGTGTAGCATTGTCGTAGGGCTAGCTGCTTGACAACCTCTGTTCAAATGAGGTTATTCTGGCTACTGCTATCAATGACAAAGTGCAGCGAGGTGACTTTTACCCAATTCTACGAATGGAAAAGGCGCTCGCCTTCTTATAGATCATCTGGTTCACCATGATGGAGCTTGGTGGTAGAAACAATGGCATTGGGTTATGCGTCAATGATCCATCTTCACCTTTTTGGTTCTGAATCAGAGTTAGAACCTGAATCTGATTCATAGGATCTCACTTCGGCCACCAACGATTACTTTGAGAAGCAATCAACATTTTTATGCCAAGGGATATTATGGGAGTCACACCACTTCCTAGTATCCTTCTTTGTATTTTCGATGTCCTTCTTTGCTTGCGTCTTGGACTGGTTGTCCTAATATTGTCCATATTTTCTATGTCCTTTTTTATATAGGTTGGGGCTGCCCTTTGCTGGTCTTTGCTGCGAGGGGTTCCCAGGTCCAAATTGTCGCATCTTTTGTTTGAGATTTTGCTTGGTTTTGACGACATATTGATAGGCCACGCCCAAGGACGAGATATCCATAAATTCCATTTTAGTCTAGATGTATCTATGCAGAGCACCACGATACTTGAGCACCATATGTCGCTTTGAATCTTTGATACCCAACTTGGTGCGCAATGTATGGAAGATATTTGTGAAATAAGGCACTGCTTGGTCTCTTTCTTGCCGCAGTGTGGTCCATTTGGTATACAAGTCGTCATAACTTCATAGAGGGTAGTATTGTTCCTTAATATCATCCTTGAAGGATTCCCAGGTGGATACGACTGTAAATAATGAGGGTTCCTCTATTTCCTTTTGCTCACAGAAAGTTTCCCACCAATATTTGACATGGAGAACAAATTTGAGGAGTGAAAAAGTAATTTTTTCTCTACTTGAAAAGTTAAGGACAAACAAATACCCTTCTAGTAGATTCAAAAACTTGTCTACAACATCTGCATCTATCTGACCTTCAAATATAGGAATATCGAAGTTGATTTGTACCTTGAAGGGGGAGACACCTTCACTCAAGGAAGATGTGTCGCCTGTTGGTAGCCATTGAAAGATTTGCACGAACCTATCCATCATCTCATTCCTCTATTGCGTGAGGGATTCCTCAAGTAACATTTTGAAAGGATCTCATGTCTATTCATCTTTATTTTCTCCTGCCATGAGAGTTCGTTCGGGCGTGTGAGAGCTTTTTTCCACAAGAGAAACAAGCTCGAGACCCAATTCTTTATACCGTGACCTCATTGGGGACATGCATTTAGACGACAAGGAGAATACCTCTCTGATACCACTGATCCATATTTTATGAGAAGAAAAAAATCAATACAAATTATTAAAAGATTCTTAACACCGAATAACAAAGATACAATAAAAATGGTTTTCAATTCAATAAGGAAATAAGTTGAAATTGTAAAATGCAGTGGAAAACAAGATTGCTGGAATGGTGGCGGCTTATATCTGAGAAGAGATGTGACAACTACACTCATTCACAAGAAGATGATTACAATGAGGCTCTGAAGGAATTTTTACAATAAACAAGAATGTTAGAAACCCTAGACATCAAAAAACCTAACCCTAGGAGTTGAAGCACCAAAATTCATGTGGGCTCCGTTTTGGTAAGCTAGTACATCAACTTGCTAGGGTCGTAACTTTTGAATACGATCTCCATTTTAGGCGCACGATATCCCATTGGAAAGGTATATCCGAGGACTACACATTTTGTTTTTGTCTCCAACTATGGCGAGCCCTAAAAACGATGTTTAGGGCCTCAAAATGACCCCACAAGTCAGGGACACGAAAACTAGGAAACAAACTGTCAAAATGAACTAGTTGAAATAGGTGGGAGGCCACCAACATACATATGGATCAATGCATCTATGCATACCAAGAATTCCTTTTCCATATCAGGGACCTTTAGTATCGGTGTTGACGTTAATAACTCCTTAATATTTTGAAATGCTTCCACCCATTTCTCTGTCCATACAAATTTCTTGTTTTTCTTCTACAATTTTGTAATTGGATTTGCTATCTTCGAAAAATCTTCGACGAAGCGTCGATAATAACCTACTAACCTCATAAAGCTATGTACTTCTTATATGTTCGTCAGTGCTGGCCATTCCATAATAGCCTCTACTTTCATTGGATCCACAATGATACCTTCCCTAGACATGATATGTCCCAAGTAATGAATCTTTGTCTAGTAAAAATAACATTTCGATAATTTTCCGTACAACTTGTTTTCTTTTATACACTATAAAACTAACCTCAAGTGTTCATTGTTCTCTTATTTTGTTAGATAATAAATCAACATGTCATTGATAAATATTGGTATAAACGTTTCCAAGTATTCATGGAATACCCCATTCATCAAACTCATAAATATGCCTGGGGCATTCGTCAGTCCAAATGGTAAAATAGTAAACTCATAGTGTCCAAATCTCATCTTAAATGTGGTCTTAGGGATATCTTCCTCCTTAATCCCTAACTGATGATATCCCTATCTCAAGTCAATATTTTAAAACACCATTTCTCCCTTCATCTGATCAAACAAATCGTCAATGTTTGGCAACATATACTGGTTCTTGATCGTGGCTTTGTTTAGTTGTCAATACTCTATGCAAAGCCTCCATGATCCATCCTTCTTTCTAAAAAAAATTGCTGGCGCACCCCACAGTGACATGCTTGGATGTATGAGTCCCAAATCCAACAGCTCCTTCAATTGCATCTTTAACTCTTGAAATTTCAGTGTCGACATCTGGTATGGAGTTCTTGCAATAGGTTTTGTTCCAGGTTTTAGGTCTATGGTAAATTCCAATTCTCATTTTGGCGGTAAACCTATTATCTCTTCAGGAAACAAATCCGCAAACTCCGACACTACAGGAATATTTTCTAATCCTTTTGTTTCCCCTCTTTCGTTAAGCGCAAAAATGGCATACAACTTACATCCTTTACGCATACTTTTCTATAATTGTAGGAAAGATATAAATCTCAATGACACTCCTTGGTTTCTTGCTACAATTACTCTACTTTGTCCCAAATCATCAATCAAACTCAAGCATTGCATCTTACAGTTAAGTATCACATCATGTGATTCTAACCAATCCATTCTGATCACTATATCATAAGATCTGAAGATTGTAACATATATGTTTACACTTGTCACGAAGTCACCGAGGTTAATGTTACAATCCTTCACTTTTCCTCCAATATTTTTCTTGGCACCAGATGCCATTTCCACATGTCTAAACTCATCTTGTTCGACTACCTTCACCTTAATTATTTTAAGCGCAACACTAGATATAAAACTCTCAGTAGCTCCTAGAAATATCAATACACTAAACTATTGATAAGCTATCGTACCTGAACTCTCGAGCACTGTAGACTGATGCTTGGCCTGGTGGTTATTCACCGCTGCATGAATTCTGTGGGCCTTGCCAAAATATCCAACTATCGTTGGTCTTGTTGATCTGACAAATTTTTCTTCTCAATATGATTGTCTCGCTAGTAATTTGTCTCTCCAGATGTCCAACACCCATTCTTTGGTTTGGTGCTCCTATTCCCAAAAGTAGAAGTTGTTGGCCTAGGAGTCTGTTGTATTGGTCTGTTTTGTGGACTAGATCTAAACTACTACTACTACTACAGACAATGCTATTGTTGTTGCTCATATGGTGCTCTATAAGAAGTCCTATGCTAAGGAGTCTATTGGCGCGGTGTAGAGTATACAGGTCCTCTAGGCATATCATGGTGCCAAGAAGTTCGTCTAACTAGTGTCTGATGTTGTTGCATTCCTGTTGTTGCCTTTCCTATCTTCCTGGATGGGGTCCTTCCCAGACCCCCATTGTTCATATCTTCTTCAACAATGACAGCTTTCTGAACTACATCGTGCAATGTCTAAGGCATCAAGATCCTCACTTTAACACAGATGTTGAAGTTGAGGCCGAACACAAACTTATTAACTTTTAATTTCTCAGTGTTCAGATGTGGAGCATATATGAGTAGCTCCATGAACCTAGCCTCATACTCCGGTACCAAACAACTACCCTATCATAAGGCATTGAACTAATTAAGATGGCACTCAATGAATTCTTCGGACAAGTACCTCTCCTGGAATCATTCCTTGAACAATTCCCAAGACACGTCTTCAACGACAATGTTCAGTTGAGGTAAGAGTGTCTTCCACCAAAGAAGAGCACTCCCTTTCAGTTGAAAGACCGCCATGCAGAATTTCATGTTGGAGGTGTAATAACATAGTGAAAATCACATTGCCATGTTATCCAACCATGCCTTGGCGTCTAAGTCATTTTTGGCACCCCAAAACTCGGGAAACTCATTTTTCTTGAGTTCTCTGTGTATAATACTACTACATGTAGGAGTGCACTGTGAACCCTCTTTGGGAACAGACTCTCTTCCCTCATCTTGATCCAGGCGTTTGATCAATGCCTCTGACATCCTCTAGAAGGATCTCATCATACCTACCACATCTCCCACACCAAAATTTTAATCACTTAATCAAAATTCCAATAAAAGTAAAAATGATATAGACACTGCACTAAATCGCAGTCACACATAACCATTGAACAGATAATTAATTTATTTTAATAGTGTTACCGTTGTCATAAGTAATCAATGAATAATTATATGCTTTATTTCAAGTTTTAATCGTTGTAACAAATGGTTATTGAACCAATAATTACAACCTTCCCATAATATTATTTCTAACAAAAACCTATTGAATAAATTTTTTATTTACAATGAACTGTAAGTTGAACAACAATCAACTATTCCTTGCGTTTAACGCATGTCGGATTTTACTAGAGGGAGAGTTCAACTCAAAGAATCAGTTTCTACCAATGATTTTGGTTTAATCCTCAGAAACTCAGGATCTACCAGCGATTTATGTAATTCCTATACAATTTAAAAAAATAGCTGAGACGAATACTAGTTTATATATATACGAATTTGTATCTGTACCAAGTGATTCTATTCATAATTCCATTCACAAGAGTCAATTGTTTCAATGTGAATCACAATATTAATAAGATATCAAGGGAAATCTTGGTACATTTTCCAATTTAGAAATTAATATCATCATAGCGATCAATGAAGGAAAACTCCATTTTCTCAAGTCAATAAATTACATATATAGAAACCTGTAACTAGGTCACTAATCAACATTTTTAAATATACAGATCAAATTGTTATAACAATAAATTAACGAAATGATCAAATACCACAATGAGAAAGAGTTTATGATTGTTTCTGAACTACAATCCAAAGTCTTGCGCAATGTCCTTCTCTTCACTTTCCAATCCAAGGACTTCACTTGTACCTGCCAACCAATGCTAGGGGTACTCTTCTTTCCCCTTATCCCCCCGAGCTGCAAAGGGGCCATACACAATAAACTAGAAATACAATAGCACCCAAAAATTTCCTCGTAAGGAATAGATTCCACCCTTTCCAAGTTTTGGAACCCAAATCTCAACAAGTATACTAGTTTAGAAAACTTTTGACAACATAACAATACTTTCCCAGGTGAGAGCCCTCTCCTTTCCTCTCCAATTATTTTATAGAAAATCCCCAATGACACATGTCCTCATGCACAAATAATTATTTTTTATTAATTTAAATAAAGGATTATTCACCCACTACATGTGTCACACTCTCCCCAAGTTGCACGTGTTAATTCCCTTTTTATTTTATTTATTTAGGCATTTTCCCCCACATTCCCCAATGTGCTCCTATTTTTTCTCTTAGTTGTCCCTTAGTTCCCTAATCCCTCATTTAATTGGTGTCCCCTAACTAAATTTTAGTTTGAGTTGTATTAGGAGTCTTCTTTTAGTTAGGATTAGTGGTTGATTGACTCAAGATATTATTCTATGTGGACAACTATTCTCTCATGTTTTAATTTCTTCTTAAATAAAGTTCATTTTTATTATTTTCATGCACACATGCGCATGTACCCAATTCATTCTTAATTATTCTTTTACTTAGCTCACTAATCTAAATCCCTTTATTCTCTTTTTATAATTTAGTCTAAACTATTATACTTATAATCTTTGTTATTTTTTGTTTATGATTTAATGATCAAATGTAAGCTCTTTCTAAACGTCTATGTATTTTATTTTAATTTTCTAGGCCTTCTCGATTTTTATTGACTCACAATTTATTTGCATGACATGCCCTTCAAGATGCACTTCAATGCTCCAAGGGTGCCACTCGCATTTGAATAGTTTGGAAGTTTTTTCAACACTTGGAGTCAACACTCCACTTGATCGACCTTGTGAGAGACTAATGGTTGTATAAGGAATAAGGATTCCTCCTTATTGCGCACCTCTTATAATTCTTCATGAGTGACTATCTCAGTCCACCTTCACGACATTGTGGAGCTATCGAACTAGGTAATCGTTAACCTATAGTTCAGATCACGACGATAGTTCTAGTAGGCTACGGCAGGGACACTTCGACACCTCTCCCTCAATTATCTGGTTTCTTTGCATGACACATTTACTCCTTATGTGAGTCGGATTAAAAAGCGTCATCAAGCTTGCATCCACTGACAATAACATTGTCAATAATCCATATATATAACATCCATACTGAAATCATCATATATATATATGTAAATCAATACTCAAAACTCAAACCAAATACAAGTCCACTCCTTGACTCAATCCAGAGTCCAAGGAAGTTCGTTGATGCCATCAACATCATCGATGCATCATGTATCCTGGACACTTAAGAAAACTCATCAATAATACATTTCGATACATATATATATATATATATATATATATATA
>JZKD02S2033899.1:366425-382789 GCA_000966675.3 Picea glauca | reverse complement strand
AAGTAGTCTATAATCGACTGCAAACTGACATGAATAAAATCTGAAACAAAAGATTGATATATTGAAAGCGAAAGTTGTTACAAGACATCAACTTTCATCCCAGTTTGTATCATAATCCATAATCTGGTTCTCTCCACCCTGAAGATGCCATTATTACAAAAAATAAGAAGTATTTAAAGACTTCCCACAGGGTAAAACATCCCTGTGGAAGTTATCAAAACTGTTTACACAAATCTAGGAAAATATCCCAAGTTTCTATCTCTCACTCAAACTAACAACTTAAAAATAAAACTATATCACACAAATATCTCCTAGACTACCACAGCATGTCCAATGCAATTCGAATGTACCTGAAAGAGGTAAAAAATGGACAAGTTAAGAGGATATTTTGCTGATGAAATTGATAAAAATCTAATTCTAAAGACTAGCTACAGAATCTTGTGATTCTGTAGCTGGTCTAAATCAAACACAAAATCACGTTAAAAATCAATTCGAATCTTAAAAAAAAAACATATTCAAACTATAAAAATATTTGTTTGCCAAAAGCATCATTCAAATCGACACTTGTATGCAACTTGAACAAACCAAATTGTATTCAACCAAATGATAACAGAGATGTATACACTCTGTTTTAATTCGTTATCCCCAATTCGGGTTAACAAAATCGTATTGGATAACCGAACAATAATGAAATTTATTTCATAATCAATTGAAATCAAAACTAACAGTTTTAACAAATCATATGCAATTGTTAATGCTGCCTCATCCATCAACAGGAAACATGATTGAATCCATATGAAAACAGCAAGATCATTTTCAAATTGATATAACTGTATTAACATAAACAAACGATCCATGCCATTAGAAAATCAAATCAAAACTGGTGTGTAAACTATCACAAACGAAATCATAATGGAATTAATCAGTTGATAGCAGAATCTGTGTGATTCATCCAACGTTTGTTATTGCCAATTGGGGAAGACAGAACCAATTGATAGTTCACGAAATCATCACTTGGATTCATTTCCAAAACGAACTTTTAGCCGAACTTTCTCATCCGACTTCAACAGAGATGGAATCAAAACCAAAAGAGCAACACCAAATCTACTTTCGATATCAATCTAACTCAGAACAAGCAATCGTGATAATTCAAGACATGCATTAATCAAACCAAAACGAATCGAGACATTTTGTGTTTGTTATAGCCGTTATGAATCACAAGTCCATGATTATAGCAAGTAGATATTTAACATCAGTCAAAGATAATTAAAATCCAATCGAGAATACCAATTCAATACAGAACAAAATCGTTTTGAGTAATCGCAATCAACATAACCGTTTTGAGTTCATTAGGAGCGAACGAAAACGAATTAAATCATACCAAATCGACTATCAATAGAAATTGATTCACAAACAAACCAAACCGAATAAAAGTCAATGAATTTCTTGTACTAAACTGGGCATGGCAAATCGCATAACCAAATCATATGTACATTTAATTTTGGCAAATTGAACCTACTATACAGGATCCACACATAACCATTTTGATAACCGAACTATGTCAGAGTTATTTCAAATAATAAACATACTTATCGAAACTCAAAAACCAATTCATTATATTAATCCAAGCAATTGATAAAATGAAATTGATATCAAAATTCATACTTGGATGATGAGCAGACAACTTGGTCATAAAATTTTGGAATTGACGAAGGCTATAGCCGATTCGAGATTCCGAAATACGATGGAACCAGTGGTTTTATGCTTCTTGTCATTATCTTGAAGCTTGTCCCTTTCACTTGTCAAAACTGTAACTTGATTTTCAAAATATTTGATTTTGGACTGTAATAAGGGAACGTCGGTATAGTAGCGTTCCAACCACACATTACATTGGTCGCATGACGACTGTCCGGGCTTCGAAATTGCAGGTGAGGGTTTGTTTAAAATGCCGAGGGTTTCATTAGGTATCTTGATCCTAGGGTAGCTAGGATTGTTCTTTAGGCAAGGAGGTAAATTAGAAACAAAGTCATAGGGTGGCTCAGAGCACATACCTTGGGAATAAGGGTACTCACTAGCTAGGAAGTGCTCGATGTCAGAGTCAGAATCTTCGCTGAGGACTATGGGCTTCTGCTCACCATTTGGCTTAGGTTTATTTTGGGCCAGTCTCGATATGAGTCGAGCATTCTTTTTACCTTTGCCGTCGACAGTAGGGTTACCCTTAGCCTTTTTACTCATAGGTTTTTTTACAGCCTCAACCTTGTCTGTTACAACGTCGGGTAGGTCGATATCAGGGCTGACCGAGGGTATTGGAGAGGGTAGAAGGGCATGAAAAGGCACGGGTGGCCCGACCTTAGTTTCACTAACCACATATTTATCGATTTGGATAGACTCTGAATCAACAAAACCATTCCGAGAGAGAAAATCTTGCCAACTATCGCCGCGGAGGTTTAAATAATGAACGACGATGAGTCTGATCAGGCCATGGTGAAACAAGCTACTATCAGCCTTCTCTCGTTTAAACCTCTTATCCATTTTATAAATACTACGGTGGAAATAAAATGGCATATTCAATGGATAACCCATGAAATTCATTAACAGTCGAAGGTGATAAAGAAAAACTAGTCCATACCGACCCTCACAGGTTACGAATTGTTTAACCACTATCAAAAGATCATGCCACCTTGGTTTAAGCGTGGAAATAGGCATACCTCTGTCACAGGATGTGACCTTCCGTGAGACGAACAATAACGACCATGGCACCTCCTCAACTTTAGAGTTTTTAAACCATCGCTGGCCCGTGGCTGCTAATCCTATGGCAGAGCTGATGAAGTCTTCACTGATTTCAAGATGAATGTCACCAATTTTGGCCCTACACACATCAAAAGTCAGGGCGAACTGCTATGCAACAAACATATTAAAACCCTCCAACCTCTATACAAACGTGATCCAACCATTATCCTGTAAATCTTTCCAGGCATTATCGAACAATAGTAGGGCTTGACTACCATTCAGCTCAATCCGAACCACTGGTGCCATGGAGAAGAGCACACAGTGAGCGATGTGAATGAGCTAGGGTTTGAATGCAGCATACACAGGAGAAGAACGCTCACAGGCTTACCTGATGCTAACAGAGGTGAAACAGGGATAGGGTGAACATTAATGACATCGTGTGAAGGTGGTGGAGCTATTCCTGCCATGCAGAATAGTCATTACCACGGTACAACCACCGGCGCTTCCAACTTATTCAAATCACAACGCATATATGTTACAACTGTGCCACTTTAATCAATCAATCGAAACCTTTGGTAAGTGGATAAACCATTCACGCGATCAAAAGTTATACCATAGTTTTTTTTTTAAATCAAACATATGAATCGAAACCAATACCAAGTATTTGATGAAACGATTTAGACCAGGGATTTAACCAATGTGCCAATGCGTTTGTATACCAATGTGCCAAATAAATTGATCAAATAACATGTAAATCCAATCACCAATGTATCACAAACTCAATCACTCATGAAACGAAACTACATAATCAATCAAAGAGTGTTATAATGAGTACAGATCTAAAGTTTTTGCCAACTGTATAATGATAAATAAAATGTAAACGCAATGGGCATATTGATAGGAATGATAACGACAATTCAATAATGATTTTAATGCGACTTCAGAAGACCAAGTTTTCAAGCTTATAGTCATGAAAACAAGAACGAAGGTAAGTGTGTAAATAGCGCAAAAATAAAAGTGTCGTTTATTTGAGAATTGCGACGAAAAATTAAGGTTTGCAAAACACTGGTGTAGGCAGCTTATAAGACAGTAGAAAAATGTGAATTGGCTGCCAACACAGGTTAAGCCAGAAATTTGAAAAGGATTTGCATAATGATTTTGAAATGTCATTACTTGGAGAATTATCCTTCTTTTTGGGACTTTAGATGCATCAATGCAACCAAGGAATTTGTATTTCTCAAACCAAGTATATTAGATAAATGCTAAAGAGGTTCGGAATGGAAGATTGCAAACTAATTATCACTCCCATGCAAACTAGTTGCAAGTTGAGAAAAGATGATGATTCAAAGTCTATATATCAGAGGCATTACAAGTCAATGATTGGTAGCCTACTATATGTGACAGCATCCAGACCATATGTAATGCAGACAGTTGGACAGGTGGCACAATTTCAAGCAACACCAAAGGAATCACATGTATTAGCAGTGAAAAGGATTTTTAGATATCTCAAAGGAACAAAAGAGTTTGGATTATGGTATCCAAAAGGAAAGGATCTATCACTTATTGCCTACACAGATGCAATTTGGGAAGGTTGTATTGATGATTGATGAAGCACCAATGGAGCAACGTTCTACTTGGGTGAGTGTTTAGTATCATGGCTAAGAAAGAAACAATCATCACTATCTTTATATACCATCAAGGCAAAGTATATTGCAACAAAAAAATGTTGTACACAAGTTCTTTAGATGAAACAAACTCTAACAGATATACAGGTTGAGTATGATGAGACCATTACAATCTATTGTGATAATACAAATGCCATCAGTATCTCAAAGAACCCAGTGATGCACTCCAAGATGAAGCACATTTCAATCAAGTATCACTTTCTATGGGAACAGGTTGTAGAAAAGAACATCAAAGTTGAGTATGTGGGCACAAAAGAACAAGTGGTAGACATCTTTACAAAACCACTTCCATGGGAAGCCTTTGAGTATCTTCTCCAGAGACTTGGAGTTATTTCTACTCCAAAACGAATGCTTTTGAATGCTTATCTTGTATGTCTTATATGTACACAAGGAAGCACCATAAAGAGGATAGTTCAGTTAGGGGGAGAAACCCCAGATGGTAAGATACCTTTTCCATTGATGAAAAAGGGGGAGAGATTTATCAAATGCAGAGGACAGAGGCATGATTCTAGGGGAAGCAATGGTCACATAGATGCATAGGATACAGGCATGGTTCTAGGGGGAGCATGAGTGATATGACTTCAGAATTGCATGACATGATTTCAGTATTGCATCAGAGTGTTTCCATCAATTCCAAAGGGGGATATTGTTGATTAAGGTTGGTTGTCATTGATGTCAACCCTTGAAGAAAGTCCAGTAGAAAATTTTGGTAGCACAAAGGTTTGGGTAATGGACCCAAGTTTGTTTGATGTAAATATGACTCATTATTGTCTTCTCATAGTTGATAAGAAGTAAAAATGGATGAACTCCAAAGTGGTCCCCTTATGGTGAAATACCTCACGGGAAGATGCTTTGTGGATTAAGTTATCCTAAAAGTATGGTTAGATAACCCATTCTTAATTGTGTAATAATGAGAAGAAGGTCAGTGAATTTGTCAGTGAAACTATCCTAGATGTATAGTGCTTGTCATGCCATTTCCGATGGTACGTGGAACGTCATGTAACTCCTCACGGTTAGAGAGTTATGGCCATGTGAAGTTGGAGGACCCTCATGAGTCATCTAGAAGCCCCAAAAAAGTCAAAGTGTTTGCAAAAGAAATTATTTAAATAATAAATTTAATGGAGAACTCCCTAAAATAAAGAAAGTGGAATGCTACAAGAAAGTATAAATAAGAGGCAAGGCTTTCTCATTTAATCACACTTGAACACATTGAATATATTTTGTTGTGTAAGGCTTATTGCAAGTACTCATTGATACATCTGAAGTTGCGAACATCTGAGGTAGTACGAAGGGTGTAGGGCAAAATTTTTGGAATTACAGTGAATACTAAAAAACCCTATTTTTTGAGGTGTACACGGGCTAACACTGTATAGGGTGCGTACATACTGAGGTGTATGTGGGATGACAGTGTATTAGGGTGCATACATATGTGGGTTGTCAGTGTATTAGGGTGCATACATGTTGGTAAAGCCATGGAAACTTGAGAAGATGAAGATGCAAAGGTTCTAGATTATGAGATCAAGCTCCTAGGAAGGTCTACAGTACTCAGATACATCAGATCTACCCATTGGTTCAAAAGGTATGTCTTATTTCTATGAATAGTTGGATTTTTATGTGTGCATGAGAAATGGTTATGGAGATTTGAGGATTCTCCCTAGAGATACTAGTGGCTGCATGGGATCTTCTGTATAAGTCATATATTCAGAAATACAGTGCTGGTATATTTATCATTGACACTTCTTTTTGAGGCACATACTGTATTTCTTGGCATATGGCTAAGGATTTTTGTGGTACATGGTTCAGAGATTGTATTTGTGAAGTGGTTGATGTATTGAGAGGTTGAATATCAGAAAGGGTTTGATTACTAGATCATGTGAGGCTTATTATAATTGTTCATGATTACACACACCTACATGGCACATGACTAGAGAGAGATATATATTCTTTGGGTAAAGGTTATGTATGAGGATGTATGCACAGGGTACAGTTACAGTCGGGATACAGTGACAGGTTACAGATCTATGCGAAAAATTTACAAAGGGTCAGAAGTTTTTAAGAGAAAGAAAACCCTAGTTTTCAGAAGGCATACGCGGGCTACATAACAGTTTGGTTGCGTACATATGTAGGCTACATAACTTATAGGGTGTGTACATATGCGTGTTGCATCACTACATGTTGTGTACCTATTGTATTTTGTTGATACATGTTCATTTTAGGTATATATTGGTTATAGGGAAGTTGTACAGGTTGGATGCATGTCAGTGGTACAGATTGATACAGTTTCACAATGGTATATCTCACAGTGATAGTGGGATAGTGGTTCCATCATTCCACTTATACGTCAGGGAAGTTAGACAGGGAAATGACAGGTGGTTGTAGCCACCTTCCGGTTGTAGCCAGAGAACATAGGGGGTTGTAGCCTCCTTCTGGCTGTAGCCAGAGAATTGGGGAGTTGGAGCTTCCCCCAGGTTGTAGCCTCCTTCCACTTACAGCTAGAAAACAAAGGAATTTGGTGCTTCTAATGAATGTAATTCTTCAAGACATATAAGAAAAAGAATTTTGTGGTTTTCTCCCTCTTTGGGTTTCCACGTAAAAACACTGGTGTACTGTGTATGTGTATGATTTATCATTTGTTCATTGTTTATTTACTCTGCAATTATTGGATGATAATGCTACACTGATATAACACTTGCATTATATGGTTGAAAATGATTAAATTTATCTATTATTGATTCACCTCCCCTCTCAGTAATCCAACATATTCTTGGGTGGAAGGAAGGGGCAAGGATGGAGAGGTCAACCCTCTCTTGATATTGGAGGATTGTATCTTCCTTTTGGAGGTTTATCCCTCCCTTTATATTTGGAATTTGTAGCTACCTTTGGAAGTCATTACTTCCATTGATAAATAATACATGATTACTTTTGATATATTGTGCATGGTGTATTGGTGTATCTCTTATATCATTATTCATTGTTCATTGGATAATCTTCATTGCCAATTGGATATAAATTGAATACGTGATCTGATTGAAGTACAAGTTCAAAAAAACTAATTTCTCTAAATACTGATTCACCCCCCTCTCATTATTTCCAATAATTGGTATCAGAGTAGGTTGCCTTCAGAACAATTTAACCATTGGAAGTAAAATCATGAGCAGAGATGGATGAACATGAGCACATTCCAAATGGGATTCAACGATTTGATGGAAGTAATTATGCATACTGAAGTGATAGAGTGAAAACTTACCTAACAACTTTGGGAGTAGACATTTGGTACTCAGTTGTAAATGGCTATGTGATCCCAAAGAATGCTCCAACCAATCCAAATGAGAAGAATATTATGAGTTGTAATTCAAAAGCCATACATGTTATTCTAGGAGCATTGGCACCAACCATTGCTAGCAAAGTGATGGGATGCATCACTGCTAAAGAGGTATGGGACAAAATCAAGAGTATCTATGAAGGTGATCCAAAAGTTAAACAGGTCAAGCTTCAACGACATGGAGCATAATTTGAAAATTTGAAGATGGATGAAAAGGAATATATTGCAACCTATTTTATTAGAGTTGATGAAGTTGTTAATGCTATCAGAGGATTAGGTGAATATCTCAATGAATCCTTGGTTGTACAAAAAGTGTTGATATCACTTCTCTTGAAGTATGATGCTAAGGTCTTCACCATTGAAGAAACTAGGGACTTGACCAAAATGACAATGGATGAATTACATGGGTCTCTTATAGCATATGAAATGAGAACATGTACAGAAAGTCACCAAGCAAACAATGAAGCAGCCTTTAAAGCCATAAATAATACAAACAACAAGGATAATGACCTTTATGAAAAAATAAAAAATTTCGTAAGAAGGCTCCAGAAGGGAACTGGAAGATACAAAGGTAAGTCTCCTCTCAAATGCTTTAACTATGGTAGAATAGGACATATTGCTAAAAATGTTACTATAAAAAGATAAGTCTCAACAATAAAAAGAGCTTCTACTCCAAGGATGATGACATCTCCTTAGATGAGAGTTATGAAGAAGATAATGATGGAGGAAAAGTCCTCTTCATAACCCAAGAAACCCAAAATGATGATCACAAGAGTTCTAAAGAAGAAGAAATAATTTATGAAGAAGATTCAGATGAGGAAACCAACCTTGATTCCTTTTGGGGATACAAAGACAATGTAGAGAGTGAGCAAAAATATGAGAATATTGAAAAGTTGAAGCATGTTGAAACTGAAAATAGCAAGCTTAGAAACACAAACATAATACTAAAAGGTGAATTGAGTAGTTGTGAAGAAGATAATTACAAGATTGAAAAGACCATTGATAGCTTGAAGGAACAATTAGAATATTATGAGAAATTGAAAGAAAAATTGTATCACACAAAATGGGAGCTACTATTGACAATATAAAAGTTGAAGAAGTTCGAAAAAAACATTGAAAATTAGATGGGATCCTTAGCAGTCAAAGATCTTCAAATGACAAGACAAGACTAGGATACAATGATTGTTTGAAGACAACAAAACAAGAGAAGGGAGATGAAAATGATGAAACCAACACTCCAAAGCAAGTTGAACAACAAGATAGAAGACTATAATTCAAAAGGAAAGAGACATGAAGAAGATCCTCTCCCATCAGTTACGAAATAAATCATTATGAAGGAAACTACATAAGAATAGATCGTGAACCCATATGGACCACACCACAAAGAATATCACTTACTCCCAGGTATCAAAATTTATTTCTTGGACATTGTTATACTTGTGGAAATTTTGGACACAAGACAATCAATTGTAGAATCAATGAAAGGAATAACTACTCAAGCTACATGAATGGTGCAAATAGTAGATATGGAAATGTTCGTAGACCTATCAACATAAATTATAATCCATTTCACCCATTAATGAATCAAAATATTGTATGCTACAAGTGCAATAATCTTTTTCACAAAGCACGAGATTGCAGAGAGATGAAGGAAGATAATCCTATGCCAAATGTCCCTATACCAACTAAAACATGGAAAAGGAAAGAAATTCCAGACAATGAAAATTGTCGAATAACATTGGACGCTAAAGAATGCAAAGAAGAATATGAATGGTTCATAGACAATGGGTTCTCATCTCATATGACTGAAGATCAAAGAAAATTTTCCAGCTTGAAGAAAAAGGGTGGAAATGTTGCATTTGGAGATAACTCATCTACCAAAATACTTGGAAAAGGATCTATAAATCTTGGAAGTAACAATGTAAAAGCAGGAAAAGTCATATTGGTTGAAGATCTGAAGCATAATCTCCTCAGTGTCAGCAAAATATGTGATCAAGGATACACTCTTACGTTTGACTCCCAAAAATGTAAAATGAGAGAAAAGAACTCAGGAAGATTGGTTGCAACTGCAACAAGAAGACCAAACAACATATACATCCTAGACATGAAGAAGAGAGAGAAGAGAATCCACACAAAAGGATTCCAAGGAAGAAAAAGTCCCAAAGACCAAAAATAAGGATGGAGTATTATTGAGTGCCACATATTCAGGGTGAGTAGCCCCAAAGAACAAGGTCACCTTATACCATTGAATTTAGGGGGAGCAGCCCCACCATTTTCCATTGATGTCAAAGGGGGAGAGAAATTGGGATCATGATGACAGGGGGAGCATGAGTGTTTCCATCAATGACAAAGGGGGAGATTGTTGGAAGATTGGTTATTGTCTTTGATGTCAACCCTAGCCATTGGCTTTTGGACCCCAAAATTTATCGAAGTAGATAAACATGAAGGAAATTACACATGCACATACAAAACCCATGGATGGATAGTATAAGGCATTCCACTTCCGGTGGTATGTGGCACATCACGTGGATCCTCACGATTGAGGAGAAATGATTTTTTGAAGATGAAAATGTGAATTGAAGAAGAAACTACATGTCAACCCTAATGTTAAAAGGAAGTGACAAAAAGAGTATACATACATCTCATTATACATTCATTTGTTAAACACACACAAGTTTATTAATTAACAAGGACATATAAGTCAAATTTCTTAGTAAATATGAAGTAAAGAAGGTCAAATTTCAAGGGAGGTTGAAGTATTTTGGTGATGTGTTCTGAGGTATGTTATTTACAGGTAATATTACCATTTTCACTATAACTTTGATTCTAGAACGATTCATATGGTGAGATTTAGAGGCTATTGAGAAGACATATCTAGGTAACTGTGGTAAAAATTCCAGCTCTTTATTTGCTATAATTTTGGAGATACACTTTGTGGAAGATAGGGTTTTTGACTAATCCTGAAGCTAGTCATAAACAAGTGTTCCAAGTAAAAAATTCATAACATATTCATAGAGAATCCAAATGAAGTGAGACTAATTGAATTAGAAAGAGTATGGGCTGTAGTTTCTTTTGTAACAATTTTAGAATCTGATGTTAAATATTGAGCGCGAGACATTTTGTACAAGTTCACTCTCCTGAATAAACCTGATTTGAATAAGGTCTACCATTTTCTCTATAAATCCTTTTCTAGGAGGATTCAAGGAGTGAAACTTGGAGGAGTTTCAGAGAATACATTGAGTAATATTATCTATAGGATCAGAGTATTTCAAGAAGTGAAGAATTGCAAAAGTTGAAGAAGTCTCAGGAAGCATTATCAGGTTCTATGTGATGGTTGGTTGATGGTGATAATTTAATGTAAAGTTTTATTATCTCTCATATATTCTTGGGTGGAAGGAAGGGGAAAGAATGGAGAGGTCAACCCTCTCTTGATATTGTAGGATTGTATCTTCCTTTTGGGGGTTTATCCCTCCCTTTATATTTGGAAGTTGTAGCTACCTTTGGAATTCATTACTTCATTTGAACAATAATACATGATTACTTCTTATATGTTGTGCATGGTGTATTGGTGTATCTCTTATACCATTCTTCATTGTTCATTGGATAATTTTCATTGTTGATTGGATATAAATTGAATACATGATCTGATTGAAGTACAAGTTCAAAAATACTAATTTCTCTAAATACTGATTCACCCCCATGTTAGTATTTCCAACATTTCATTCACAATAACATTTATGTGGCATTTTCCTTTATAAAAATAATAAATCTCACATTCATAAGTTGACCTTTTCTCTCTTATTCTCACACATAGATATTAGATTTATTTGTTTTTTCAACTAGGAATGTGCATGTCTAACCACTATTATTGCTAGATGATCGTGTTATTGTTGTTTGCAAGCTTGTAGATGTATCCTGGTTTCCTATTGCATGCCCCTAATTTTCAATGTCCTCCACATAAACTTAAAACACACATATACTCCTGCAACATACAAATTACAATACTAGACTTTATGGACATAATCATACAATTTCTTCTTACTTTTCCATGAGGGTTGACTACTTTTATCAAAATTGAGCAAAATTAAATTATCTAATAGAAGCTAAAAGATTTGACATTCTTATGTCTTCAAATAATTTCATAAATTTCTATTATACATACAATAATCACAATTTTTTTTATGAAATAGCTCCATTAATACATTTCATGTGCTATGGAAGCACACTAGGTTATCTATGTTATCAAAGTTGTTTAGGACTTTTGCTTGGCCTCAATCACATTAAAAAACATGTTTTTTTTTCCAACGGGAAAATTTCTCAATTATATTAATGAATAGAATGTGTTCTCTAGTCAAGAGATGTTACATAACAGAGCTAAGAAGACATAGATTGTCAAAGACAATTTCTCCAATAGTGGTCTCTTGACCAACAGATGGAGAAAGTTCAAAATGGAAAAGAGATGACCAAGTTACATAGTAAGTGCTGCTATACCTTAGCAGATCGAAAAACTTCAAAAGGAAGCCAAAGTCCTATAAAAGTCAATAATGACACAAAATACAAGAGAAGTAGATGCGAGGAAGATAGAAAGAGCTTAATAAAGAGTAATGAAATGGGAGGGTCCCTCATGGCCATAAATCCAGAGGTTGTAGGTAATAATGCCCTCTTTTTTCTGAAGTGCTGTCTTGGATAGATGATCAACAGAAAAATTGTGCTCATGGTAGATGTGTTTGAAACTGAGATATTTAAAAGAGGGCAGTAGTAAACTGATTCTCTCCTACCAAGACAAAAGAGAGATTGCTTGTAGATCACCCCTATTGTTTAACCAATCAATAATTATTTTGGAGTCTCCAAGCATCTGAAGAGATTCAATGTGAAGTCTGGAGGCCAAATATAGAGTGGTCGGCCAGGAGCCCAAAATTTCAGCTTTGGTATTGGTGCCCGGGCCACAATTAAAAGTCCATCGATAGGATGTGTTATTTGAGATTTTGATCAGTCCACCAGCATGACTCTGTGAACCATTTGATGAATTTGCTTCATCGAACCATCCTATTGTAGTATCCTCAAGTTCAAGTATCGCCTTGGTGGTCTTTAATCTTTGCTTACAAGGGTGTATGTCATTCCAGCTTTTAAATAAACCAAGTGTTTTGTGAGTTGTTGTGCTTATGGATGGGGTCTCATTTGTGAAGATTTTTTTATTTCTGATCAACCAAATGGACCAACAAACCAGAGGAGGTATTTGTTTAAAAAAAGTTCCATGTGTGTCCAATTTTCAAAGAAAGCAGAGGGATAGCCCATCCCAAGTTGAGTTTATATCAAGCACCGAAGTGATTTTTTCCCAAACCAATCTGGTGAAAGGACAATGGATGAATAGGTGGTCTGTAGTCTTAGCATTATTGAAGTAGAGTTGAAAAATGTTTGGTCCAATCCATCCTTTTTGTTGAAGAATATCCCAGGTGTTCAGTTTATAATTGGTCATGATCCATAAGAAGAGCTTTATTTTGGAAGGAAGATTCCAACACCAGAATTGTGTTCTTCATCCCTTTAAATTTGTTGGCCAGAGAGAGTGTGAAATTTCTATGTAGACATTATGCACAGTAAGAGTGCCCGACTGGTCTCCCCCAGACCACAGAAGGTGATCATCCCTATCAATTAAGTGAATTCCTGCAAGAGTTAAATCCGAGCAAAAAGAGTTCCAGATTGTGGCAAGGTCATCACTGAGTTCAAGCGATGTGCTGGAGATCCATTTGTCTGAGAGAGAAGCCGATGAGGATCGTTTGTGGATCTGGTATAGGTACCAAATGTTCCTTGTATGTCGCTATGAGTTGAGGAGTAAGAAAAGAAGTGTTTCCCAGCCCAAGAATACGGTCACGGCCTAGGGTGATGGAATGGCCCGACCCTGGTTGCCAGCAGAGCCCACGCAAAATCCAAACTTTAGATTTTATCAGATTTTTCCACAAAAATGAAAATTGCCTTGATATTTCCATGTTAGAATGTAGCCAACTTATTACTGAGGAATGTGAGAGGTATTTATCTTTAATGATAGAATGCCAAATACTCGGAGACGTACGAACGCACCAGAGCGAGTTGGCCGCAAGAGCATGGCTGAAATGGAAAAGATTGCGGATCCCCCATCCACCTTTTTGTTTTGGTTTTGCCAAGTATTCTTGGTTGAAAAGATTATGTCTAGACCGGTATGAGCAACCCGACCAAAGAAAATTATATGTCAAGCGACGAAGTTTTGTAGTTACCATATAAGCAATCGCTGCAAGAGCCATCCAATACACTGGTTGTCCTTCCAAAACAACTTTGATGAGAGTGAATCTACCACCAAGAGAGAGCCACCTCGTGCACCAGTGGCTAGTATTTTTTCTACTTTTGCAATAAGCCAATTCCAATCTGCCAGCTTATAGGAGTCTGGCTTAAAAAAATACCCCAGGTACTTGAGTCTGGTGGAAAGATGAGTGAAGTTATAAGGGGAGATACCCTTAAGTTGTTCCAGAGTATCTTACTGTAGATTAGAAAAGTGAAAAGTATATTTTCCCCAATTGATTGACAATCCCGTAGCACAATAGAAGATATTTAAAATCTCTTTTATCTCAGTCCATTCATGTAAAGAATCAGTGGTCATGATGAGAGCATCATCGGTGAAGAGAAGATGTAGAATCTTAATAGTCAGGGACACTTTTATTCCAGTGATGTTTCCATCATCTTGTCCAAGTTTAAGAAGAAGGATCAAGGCTTCCATGGCCAAGATGAAAGTAGAGGTGAGAGGGGGCAGCCATATCGCAGACCTCTACCACTGCGAATGAAAGTGGATGGTTCCCCATTGATCAAAATTTCCAGGTTAGCACTCACTACACAACTCATAATCCACTTAATCAAATGATGGATAAATCCAATCTAAATCAAGATCAATCTGAGGAAATCCCAGTCTATGTAGTCAAAGGCCTTCTTGATATCCATTTTTAGAATGAGTGCCTTGGATTGTTTGGATTTAATAATATGGAGACACTCCTAGGTAGTGCCAATAGCATCTAGGATCTGTCGACCTTTTAAAAAACCAGCTGTTCATTGGAAATGTATCGTGAGAGGAAGGGATTTATCCTGGAGGCAATGATTTTTGAGACAAGTTTATAATAGAGATTTCATAACGCAATAGGCCGATAATCATCAAAAGTAATGGGATTTGTAGCTTTTGGAATGAGGGTAAGGAAAGTCGAGTTCAATGCACCCACCACCTTCCCCTTGAGTCTAGTATCCTCCACAAGATTCGGAATATCTGGGCCAACCAATTCAAAGAAATGTAAATAAAATTCTACCATCCAGTCATTGGGGCCTCGACTTTTATCCTTTGAGAAAGACTTTAATGTGACCAAAATTTCCGAGAGCGAGCAAGGTCTATCGAGCAATTGTGAATCTTCCTCCAATACAAATGAAGGAAAGTGACTTTCCACTGTGGTAGATGTTTGAAGATTTGTGTTATCCTTCTTTTCAAAAAAAGATTTAAAATGTCTAACAACAACTATTTTAATAACTTGTTGTCATCTATGATGAGTGCCTTCTGAATCTGCAATTTCCCAGATGTGCTTTTTTCTCCTGCAAGATCTACATAATTGTGAAAAAATTTAGTATTAAGATCCCCACTTTTGATCCAATTTATCCTACAACGCTGTCTCTAGGAATGTTCATCTTTGAGTAGGAGCAGTTTCTTTCAGATTCTAGCCCTTTTATTAAATTACTGTTGTCTTCAAAATCCCCCACCCGAGCAACTGAGATATGGAGAGTCTATAGCTCAGATTCAATGTCAATAAGTCTTTGGGTGTGATGTTTTTTGTGTAAAGATGCCTAGAGTTTTATACGACCTTTGAGGCACTTAAGCTTCCAAACAATACGGTGTTGTATGCAAGACTCTGAAAGGGAGATAGGATCATTCCAAACTTCCACAACAATAGGTGTAAAGTCAACTTCTAATAGCCAGCTCGAGTTGAATTTGAAGGGATACTGGATCTTGTGGGAAGAAGAATCCAGAGGCAATAAAATCGGAGCATGGTCTGAAAAGAATGGGGATTCTACCCAAGTGTGAATTCTATGTTGAGTAGTGATTAAATGCTTAGATATGAGAAACCGATTTAGTGTTTTGTTGATGGAATCTGATCCCAAACGCTTGTTTCTCTAAGTAGGGACTAAGTGATCTGGGGTGTAGTCTACAAGATTATGATTGAGAAATAAGGTATAGAAAAAATCTGCCAGTGGATCCTGGAAGGCAGAATCACCCCAAATTTCCCTTATAGAGATAGTAAGGTTCAAATCCCCTGCTATGATCAGGTTTTCGAGATCAAGTAAACCCCGAGCTTCTACTTTATTCCAAAATAACTATCTATCAATGCAAGGAGCATAGATATTAAGAAGATGTATCCTTTTGTTGTTGGAGAGGCAAGAACCAAATAGCAATTCCTCCACAACAAAGATAGGGAGATGAATCAAATTTTGTGGGATCCCAAGCCACAACCAGTCCCTTACACATAGACATTAACCCATAAGGAATGAAATTATGCTAGGGGATTTGAACATTGGTATAAGGAATAACCCTAGTTGGTTGATTACGTTCATTGAAGAAGAAAGTTATT
>JZKD02S2033899.1:345779-366130 GCA_000966675.3 Picea glauca | reverse complement strand
ATACGCTTGGACTACCAACTCTTCCGCCGGATTAACGGAAACCAGGACAACTAGCCTCCTATGCAGTATGTGGAAAAAAACGGGTTGTCATTTGTCTTGCTTGAAGGAAACCAAGTCATATGACAACCCTCAGTCTGAGAATACTTCTTTAGTCTTTGAATTACAACATAGTGAAATTTAGACATAACTAGAGCCTTGGCTCTAAGTAAAACAAAAATTCTAACCATAACCATTAACTGTAGCAATTACTCGGTGGTCATTGTGTTGTCCATGTCAACATCTCTTTTCTGTTTTCCTGCCCTAGATGGCAGCACGAAGGGTTGTGCACACGTCGGGAACCTCTGTTATGGTGACGTGTTGTATTAGATGTCATAGAGCATGTCGATGCGCTTGTTGATTAGCATGGCACAATGGATTTGGTCCACCATCAAGCTCCTCAATTTGAACATCAGCTCTAGGTGCTTCAGGTGGAAGAATGGTCGCTGGACATGGCATTCTTCTTGCATGATAGATAGGGGGCATGGCATAGGAGCCATGCCACCCTCCCTCTCCCAGCTATCCTCTGATAGTGCACCTTCTAGTCGTGTTGCCTCCGCTTCTTATGTCTCATTCCTTCCCTGCGTTCCCATTACCTCATCCAGATTATGTGACCAATTATGTCCACGCTGAGCAATCTGGTCGCCCACGCCCAGGGATAATTCTTTTGTGCTTGTTGTCACCTTCAAGTCCATGTCTTCCGGAAATTCTTCTTTGATATAACAGGTAGGGGGTTCCTCCAATTGGGCGGCCCCTCTGTGGAAACTATGTGTTATAGCAAGATTTGCCTCACCATTGCTATCGTGCACAGAGGGCCTTTTTCCATTTCCCTATGCAGACTTATCAACCCCTTTTTGATAAATCTAGAGCCAAAAATATACATTTTTCCACATATACACTCCCTAACTGTTTTGCAAGATGAGTATATGCTTGCTGCTCCACTACAACTCGTGTATATCGGGATTTGTGCCAAAAAATACAAAATGAGGTCGGGTTTCCATGTCACGACAGAAGATATCTGATCTTTGGCCTTCCATATACTAGAAACGTTCCGACTTGGCCCTTCAGTTGCATTTTGGAGGCTATAAGAGCACAATTTTGAGCTATGGAAAAGGAGGAGAAAGCATTCAAATTTGAGAGCAAAGTTACTATGGAGAAATTACTTCATATTGAGTCTGCATCCCTTTGTCCCTCAAGTCTGAACACAGTGTTCATCCCCCAAGCTCTTTCCTTATTGTCGAGAGGAACTCATTACCTCTTTGCTATGAACTTGCCTTTGGTGGAGGATTGAAGTGGTGGAGACCCAGTTGGAAGGAACTTGGTTTCTTGGTTTCGAACCGTGCCGACACAAATGTTTGTAATGTTGATACTTCGGTTGATCAATTATTAATAGAAATACTCCTTTCTCGTCCTATCGATATCTTGCAAATATATGATTATTATCCATGGGCATGTTTGTAATGTTTATTAATGGATTGTGTTATTTGATGTGCTAACTCATTTTATATATTGTCACTATATACTTGCATTGCTTGTTTGTTGAGAACTTCTTGCAGGTGTAAAGATTTGGGTCAAAGTGCTCAACGGTGGAACGACATCAAACGATTGGGTCGAGGTAGGCTTCTTCCTCGTATTGCACATTAGTTTATATAGCACATGTTGGAATTGAGTTGATTTCTACAGTCATACTTGTCTGTTGTGGTTTACCCTTGGCCATAGAGAGTTTTTCCCTTGTAACAGTATTGGCGACCATACTGGGGATAGATCTTCCTTCTAAGGGTTGAAGTATTTTTTCTTCTTACATTGCTCTTTTTCCTTTATGTTTCTTGTCGTATCACAGTTGGACAGAGTCTGTTCACTCTGGGTCTGAGTTTTTCAACCTTTTACCCTCTCCTAGCCTTGTTTTAAAAGATATACACCCTTTTTTCCCTGACAACCGCGTATACATGCCTGTTGTCCCACTGCAAGAGGTGTATATACGCCCTTTTCTCTTGAACAGTCGCGTATACCACTTCCCCTTGCTTGCTTTCTTGGTTTAGTGACTGTTGGGTAGGTTTTGAGGATCACTGAGCCTTCTTAGGTCTCTGTGGTGCCTGTTGAGATTATCTAAGATGACAGGAAACCTGTTTGGAGTTGAATTTTTGGGCGGCGTCTTTCTCTTTGTTTTCCGTTTTTTATTTGCCCTTGGTAGTTGGGTTGTCTACTTAGTTGCTTGGTATTCTACTCGAGTGATTTCGTTTATACATAGTAGAAGTTATATATCAAGTCGCTTATCAGTCCATGCATTTTTTTTTAATACATTGAAAATAAAAAAATAGGTATTTTGCATTGGTTGGTATTTTTGTCTTGGAACCTTTATCATTAGCTTAACACATTTAGCGAAAGATCGCATTTTACTTCTGATTTGCAAAGTTAAAATTGAAGATTGCATTGTTTTTATTTAGCATATCATTCACTGAAAAGTTAAAGTTAGGATTTTCATTATATCTATTTTTATTTTTATGCAGAGTCATAACACCATGAGTTTCATTTCCATACCTTTTTGAGTACTTAGCCAATAAAATTTACGCTTTAAACTAAAATTGATTAGTAATGATTTTATTGTTTAGGTTGCACAAACTAGCATAGGATTTAGTGCCTTGGAATATGATTTTGTGAGTAAACTTCTCCAAGGCAATTAAATCAACATATGTGTCTGAGACAGGGAGTTGAGAAATCCATTGTATAATTGGTAATATCAGGAGGCTCCGCTCACACCAGAGTTAAGCACGAGGTTGTGCGAATTTTGTTGAAGGGATAACCCTTGGATACTCACCTAGCATCATAGATATTTCTATGGATTTATTTGTATTTGGGGATCTTGCTAGTATCCATACCTCTGTGAGAGGCGGTACTTTCAAGGTTTCGGGATTTGCTACCCTTCCCATACAGTACTCCAAACTTACGACTGTTTTCCTGTGCATTTTTTATATAGTGGTTGATTAGTTGCTTGACTTAGGTTTATCATAGGTTACTTGCATGGGTTATTCTGTGTGTATCCTGAGTCAGATAGGGGTCCGATAACACACAACCTTTATGGAAGATTAACTCTCCGGGGGGATCTGACTGACTGGTTATTAAGCCTACAAGGGCCCTTATAATTGATTTTGTTACCTCCAAAATTTAGCAAGGAGTCTCAGGTCCCTCCTGGACGAGGCATACCTTCTTTAGTGAGGGAGGCCACTCAACCACTTTAGCCCATTTGCATGCATATTGGCCATTTGAATTTTTGGTATGCTCTTTGATTACTAGTTGGCCTTAGGATATCTTTTTATTTGTTGAGAGTCATAAGTCATCATGGAGTCGGACCAGCTTCCTCGCAGGTCACGTTGGTTGTTATAATTACCACCGGTTTTTGAGCTATTGCCTTCTAAAAGGCATAGAGTTATTGGGAGTGGTACACACACATCCACTTTTCAGACCTGTGATCCCACAAGGATGAGTATTGAGTCTATTCTTCATAACACTAGGAGTTCATCAACTCCCAATCCCACTATAGTTAATTTCACTCCTTCGACACCTGCAGCCGCTATAGTTGCAGTGTCAGAGGCCTACACTGGTACTATGGCTCGACTCATAGTCAATGCGTCGTTTCTTACCTCTAACCCTTTTGGGGGTTTTGGCCACTTGCCGAGTTACAATGTTCAGACCATCCCCATGGCCACTAGTCCATTTTATTATGGTATGCCAAGTTTCACTTCACATTTTTCGACTGCCATCCAAGCTGCTGGCCATAACGCTATCCTTGGACCTGGGGGCACTACACCTCCTTACACTCCTTTTTTGTTTGGTAGATCTCATGTTCCCTATGCGAATACTAATGTAGGAAGTGTCCCCTTCCTTAACCCTGGGTCTAATCCTTCTACGACTGGATGGAACAACCAAGCTGGTGGACAAGTTCTGCCCTATATCCCTATCCCCTCAGTGTCGAATTCGACTAATACTTTTGGCATAACGAATCCACTTCAATCCTCCAGATTCTCACTCGGAGGAGGTCAGTCTTATGTCTTGGGCAACCCCCAACCTGGATCTAATCTAGTTGGGGGCAGTTTTAACAACCCTTAGTTTGGAGCTAATCCAACTAGGGAATTTTTCATAACCCTTATCAGAACATTCCTGTTAGAATGATGCCCAATCCATATTTCACGAATCCGCCTGGAGGAGGGTCTTTTAATTCCGGACGAGGTTTTGGTCCTTACTAGGATCCTGTATGGAACACAACTCCTAATACTGAGTCTTTTACGGGAGGATGGGGTCAGGTGTCGCAACCCCGTATTCCCTTTTTGGCCACGCTTAATCTTCCAGATTTGTCTAAACTAATGAATGACCCGGTGAGTCATGATCCCACATGGCCCCCTGTCCCCACCAAGCTTCCGTAAGACATTCCAAAGTTTGAGGGTAAGAATGGCGAGGACCTTTGTGATCACGTCACTACTTTTCACCTCTGGTGCTCATCGAATTCTTTGAATCACGATTCTATTAGATTACAATTGTTTTAGTGCACTCTTATCAAGATTGCATCACAATGGTATATTGAGCTACCTAGGGGGACATATGGGTCTTTTCAATAGTTAGTGCTAGCCTTTCTTAACCATTTTCAACTACCCATTCATTACGATGTTGGCCTTGAACTTTTTTCAACTTTACGCCAGGGTACCGACACTCATATTTCGGACCATATCCAAGAATGGCGTAGGCGAAGATGGTTAGTTAAGAATCCCATACCCTCGGCCTTTCTTTTATAATGGTTTTTAAAGTCTTTGCATACTCCTATTTCAAAGGACGTTTCCACTTCTAGGGTCTTCAACGAGGAAGAGGCCATTTTTAGAGCCCAACAATTCGATTTGATCTATGCTCAGTCTGGGATGTTATACCACCTTCTTCCCAATGCACCGCAGTCGACTCATGATCCTAGACAGAGTCTTGGGCCCCATGTCGATGGCATTATGGGCTCCACCAATTTAAAGTCTGCAGACTCGACAATGAAGTCTGCCGGAGGACCAGCTTCATCTGGATCCTCCAAACCCACCCAATCAACGGATGTGCATTCCGTTCAGTCCTCGAAAAACCCAAATGGTGACCAGCAACCAGATGGGAATAAACTGAAAGGTCAAAATAATCGTAGAGGTGGGAAAAATAAACCCAAGGAAAAGAATAATAATGGAAAATAGAATGATAATGCTGGAGAGGGCAAGAAAGAAAAGCATAAGGTTAAGTTTCCTTGTAAACTTTGTATTGATGATCACCTTACACACTTATGCCCCAAACTTGCGAAGGGTGCGAGGCTTTTAAATCTTCTGCCCAATGTGCTAATGAATCCTTTTCCTCACAACCAACACTTAGCCTTGAGTTCTTCGAACACCTGAAATGTGCCTTGTGGGAGTCAAAACCCACCACTACAAGATGGCGACCCTGTTTGTATCAATATGGTCGACGCAAAAATCGATATAGCCACTCGCTCTCGAGATTATGGCTCTTCAAAAGCTAGTACCATCCTAGAATATCCTCCTCCACCCCCGGAGACAAATTTATAGATTGATAAACTAGAGCCACCGCCTCGTATTCCAAAAGGAGTATTCAAGCGCTCTACTCATAACCCTAATGCTAGAGCTGCCCAGAACTACTCTATTGTTGAGGATATGGGCCAAACACCTTGTGCGATGTCTGCTTTGGAGGTACTCCAGACGTGTCCATCAGAGAGGAATGCCTTACTCTCTACCTTAGGAGCTCTAGAACCTAGTGGCTCGAATATCATCAAGTTTTATGCCACAGATGTGAAGCCTCGTTTACCCTACCATGTGTCTTTCCAAATCCACGTGGAGTATTCTAAATATACCATCAAACGAGCGGTCGTTGATGAAGGTGCTACCACTTGCGTGATGTCCTTAGTCTATTGGAAATCTATCGGTTCTCCAACCCTTTCAAAGTTGTCGACCATGTTGACTGCATTCGACGATCATTCCTTCCACCCTCATGGTATTCTCCCCGCCTTTCTGGTCCAGTTAGGTGGGAAGATGGTAGAGGTGGAAGTAGAGGTAGTTGATGCACCTCTCGATTATAACCTATTACTAGGTTGCAATTGGACTTATGCTATGGTCGTCATCGTATCATCTGTTTTCTGCATGCTTTTTTTTCCTCATTAGGGGGAGATTGTGACAATTGACTAGTTATCCTTTGCGTACTCTAGCCCAAACGCATCTGTTGGACCATTGATCCCTGTGGTCGACAATTCTCAACCGATAACTGAGAATATCAATGTCAGAATGTATTCTTCCCTCATGGGTACTTTCAACTTCTCGGCAACGACTCACCACATTTACGCAATGTCCAGTACGCCCACTTCAATAGAGAGGTCCATCCCTTTTTCCCACTTCTTATTTTAGTGACCCTTGTACCCTACCTTCTTCGACTTCGTCGATTGAAGGTTAGTCACATGTTGGCATGGCTATGCCACTATCGGCAGCAGAGATTGCATATCAAGCTATCCTTGACTCTTCTGTCGATCTCGATCATGTTCCCTCGCAGACGGTCGAGGAGGATCCGGTTCTTAGGCCTGTGTGGGCCACTTCATTATCTTATTCACATGATTTATTGGATGAGAATTTATCTTTGGACGAATCCATCCTTGAAGCCATGAATGTTTCCGAGAGACCTTGGGACGATATGCATCATCGATCTTATTTTCTCCCAAGTCTTGAAAGAATTAAACAAGATGATTTTAGATCTACCCTGAGTGAGATAGTCGGCCACGTCGTAGTTCCACTTGATACACATGGCATTTATGCCGAAGGGAATATGGCGAGTATTTATCCTACCGTCTAGATCGATATCTCTCGTACCCCTGGCAAGATCGAAAATGTAAATATAGGTGCAAATTGTTCACCAGAACAGATTCTGATCTACACCAACCTCTTCAAAGAATTTTGAGACGTATTCACTTGGTCATATGAAGATATGCCATGGATCGACCCCCGTATTGTTGAACATGAGATTAGGACTTACCCGGATGCTAAACCTGTTCGACAACGTCTTAGAGTTGTTAATCCTAGGAAGGTCCCCGCTATTAAAGAAGAGGTAGAGAAGTTACTTAATGTTGGCTTTATCTATCCGATTCCCTTGACCGAATGGGTATCCAACCATGTTCCCATGAATAAAAATCAAGGAACCATCCGTGTGTGTATGGACTTTCACGACCTGAACAAGGCATGTCCTAAAGATAACTTCCCCACGCCTTTCATTGATCATATTCTTGATGAGTGTGCGGGAAGAGAAATATTTTATTTTATGGACGAATTTTCAGGCTATAACCAAATCTAGATCAAACCCAAAGACCAACATAAGACGACATTCATATGTCCTTGGGGCACATTTGCATACTGTAAAATGCCTTTCGGCCTAAAAAATGTTGGAGCAACCTTCCAACGAGCCATGAATTTCTCTTTTCATGATCTCAAACACATAGTCGAAGCTTACCTCGATGATCTTGCTGCTCACTCTCGCAAGAGAGTGGATCATGCTACGCACCTTTGACTGGTTTTTGAAAGATGTTGCTAGTATAGAATCTAACTCAATCCTTATAAATGCATCTTTTGCATTGGATTTGGCCGTCTCTTAGGATTCTTATTATTAGAGATAGGGATCATGGTAGATCCACTTAAGGTTGAGGTCATTCTTCAGTTGCTTCCCCTGCACACGATAAAACAGCTTCAAGGTTTACAGGGGAAAGCTAACTTTTTGCTTCGGTTTATTGTGAATTATGCCAATATCACTAAGGGTTTCATGCGTCTATTGAAGAAAGACACCATGTTTTTCTGGGATGAGCGAGCCCAATAGTCTTTTCAAACTTTAAAGAAAGCCTTTGTATCGACCCCTCTACTGAAATCTCCTGATTACAGTAGAGATTACTTGTTGTATATTGCCGTGTCTAAAGAGACCATTGGTATGGTTCTAGTTCAAGAGGATGATGAGCTCCATGAGAACGTCATCTACTATATCAGTCAAAATTTAATCGGTCTTGAATGTAATTACTCGCACATTGAAAAGCTAGCTTTGGCTGCCATCCACGCAGTCCAACGTTTACGACACTATATATTGCTTTGAAAAACTACTGTGGTTGTCGATGTTAATCCATTTCAATACGTTCTCACTAGACGTATCATAAGCGTAAAATATAATAAATGGATTGTCATATTATAAGAATTTGATCTCGACTTTGCTTAAGCCAAGTCCAAGAAATCACTAGTTTTTGCAGAGTTAATATCTGATTTCCCACGATTAGACGAAGATGTTATTCATGTTGATTCATTCGTAGATGAACACATTTTCCTCGTCTCGTCGTTCGACCCCTGGTATGGAGATATTGTTTTATATCTCCAAACCTTGAAGTTCACTCAACATCTCTCGTGAGATGATCGACGACATGTTAGATACCAAGCCAAAAAGTATCCAATCGTCGGCGACACTTTGTATCGTCGAGGAATAGATAGTATCTTACATTGTTTCTTAACTAACGAGGAAGTCGAGTTAGTCCTTAATGATTGCCACAAAGGGGCTTGTGGTGGTCATCTATCCGGGCTTGTGACAGCCCAAAAAATCTTGCGAGCCGGTTACTTCTGGCCCACCATCTTTAAAGATTGTATTGAAGCGGTTAAGAAGTGTCACCCCTGCCAAGCGTTCACTCGAAAAATGCGCTCGCAGCCAGCTCCTCTTCACCCAGTCATTACCATCGGTCCCTTCACCAAGTGGGGAGTAGATTTCATTGATTGCAACCCAACTTCGCCTGGGGGGCATCAACACATTATCGTGGTTGTCAACTACTTCACCAAGTGGGCTGAAGCCATGCTTACTGTGAAATCTGTGAAATTCCTATTAAGAAGTAGATGTCCTCTACTTCGATCCTTAATGGTTGTCCATCAAGGATAAAGCTGTCGCTATCTGGATCCTAATAGCCCACCATCATTTCCAATAACCTCACTTGGGCCCTCATTCATTTGAGAGCCCAAAACTTGTATAGACCACATATTTTTAATGCCACTTGAGCCACTGGATGCCGATCCACTGCTGCATCTACCTCCTCGTGCTCTCTCTCCCTCCACTCCAACACCATCCTGCAAAAACCAAATCAATTTTTGAGTTAGAAGCTTATTTTTTTCCATTTTGCGCAAGTATACGCGGGTTATCCAAGAACAGTCGCGGGTAGAGCCTGATATATGCTCCCTGTAGTTCACACAGAGGTGTATATCTGGTCGTATACACGACATATTAGTAGAATCTCACGTACACTAAAAACTCAATTTGCGCCCTTAAAAACTAAAAAAATGGAGCCTAATTCAAAATTGTAAACCATTGAATTTGAAGAGGATGGGATGAAGAGTTACCTGGTCCAAATGGTTTGCAATTTCATTGCCTATTGCTCCCGCGATCGCCATTTGATTTATGGAGGTATGTTAGTCCAAATTGCACTATTTTGGGCGAAAATGAAAACGACATAGTAAATTTTGATTTTATTACTATTTATAAAACATTTTTACCCATTTGATATAGTTTTATGCTATTATTTTGTCTAATGGACTAATTCAAAAATGGTTTTAAGCTGGTTTTTGTAGTTTCGATTAAATTTTCTTACAAATTTCAACGTCATGGTTGGTCGTTCGTCTCCTCAGACAGGTATATTCATAACCTAGCATATAGGATAGGTATTCACTACATCGTGCAGTTTTTCATTATCCTTCAATTACCACTTTTTACGCCTTAGGTACGAACCCATTTATTGCAACGCATTAACCTCCATATGTTGTCATAACATCATTAATAAATGGTAGAGACTTACCAAACATGGGTACCCTAGTTAGAACCTCTTTGTCATTTGGTTCCCATGCCGAGATTTTTCCTTAGGACCGAGAGTCCATTAGAATTCAATACATGACTTTACAATGAGCCTCATTTCTCATTCGTGCGCACGCGACCTTATTACCCTCAGACTCCCAGAAAACGAGTCTTAGTTAATCTCTTTTCCGACTCGTTATTAAAAATTGAAAAGGTCATCGAGTGATTTGTCCCTTTCACACTCATTAAAATTGGATTTGAAAGATCATGAGTCTTAGTTAAGCTCTTTTTCGGCTCGCTATCAAAAATGGAAAAGATCGCTGAGTGAACTTGTCTTTTTCACACTCGTAAATTGGATTTGAAAAGACACCTATTTGGCACAAGTTTACCCCTTTTTCACACCAAATAGACTAAAAGATATAAAAAAGGAAATTTTTTGGCGTTAAATTGTGATTGCATCTCATGCCCTTGCTTGCAGTATTGAGCCTTTAGTCGATTCTCACTTTGTGTTATAAACCATTGCCCAAGCAGTTTTCATCCTCAACCAAGCAAAGCCTTGTTTATATCCTTCACAATTTGACACCCTATACCCTGGAAGGAACATCACCCTGAGTGTCCATCTCCCACATGCATTTCCTTGCATTGAGAATAGGTATGTTCCACTGCTGGAACTAGTTTTTCTTACTTGCGACACTCGTTCCCTCCTCTGTATCATAGCATTCACTTGTTATGAAAAAAAAAAGATGGGTGGGAAGGGAGTACTATATTGTAATTGACAACAGTCGTGTCACCTTTGAAAATAGCACAAAGTTATTGAGTCCTTGTGTCATCATAATTTTGGGTTTAGCATGGCCTTAGGAAGCTGATCTCGTTACAAAATTTTCTCTATCAACTGGTTAATCTTCCAGTCACTATAGAGAACATTATGGATGCCTCCTGCATCTAGTTGTCACATCATTAAGTCTATGCTGCCAGATTCCATCGTATGTCTCATGCTCTTGTTCAAAGGAAGTATTTCAACCTGTGTCAGCCACTCCTCAAAAATCTTGACTTTGCATGTCAACCATACCCTCAATTTGTATCAGAATCACATGATACTTTGGTCTTATGATGCACCCTGGCCCCACTTTCATCATTGGTAGGTCACCTTGAGCCCAACAATCGAAATTTCAACATGGGTCGTTGACTGGGTAGTTTCCATTGTGTTCGATGGCAAGACATCTATTCACACTTTGGGATTCGTGCAATGTCTTGGATTCCATTAGCCTTATTGGTGGTTTCCTTGCCTTTTTCAGTAGTTTTCATCATTGGCTACTATTCAGAGGGCCTTTTTCGTGTACTACTTGCATTTGGCACATGTGAAAGACACATAGGGTTGTTGGTTTGTGAACATGTTCTTCGTCCGATCTCCACCAAATCATGAAGCTCCTACTTTGTTCCTCGTGCTAACTGATGAGAGATACCTTAATGCTCTCCTTTTAGCGGGTCTCTTTCCATCGACTTCAGATCATGTATTATGGATACGAGACCTAGAGTTTTATGAGTACCTTGAGGCTTGCAGTCATTAGTGGTAGGCTCTCTCGCCATTGACAGATGTGAATACATCAATGTCTCCCGATCAATGGATCTCTCAAGTGTTCGACACTAGCTCCTTTATTCACACTTGTAGAGATGTACTCGGTGCCTTGATACCTACTTTCATCATTGGTAGGTTGTCTTGTGTTTGTTAATGGTATACCTCAATGACTGGTAATCAAACGATGTCTCATCGTGTTCGAACTCAACTCATTTATTCACATGATGTAGACTTGCACCATTGGCGGATTGTATTGAAGACTTGAAGACATCACTTTGTGGACGCAACTTTCCTGAGCTGTTGCTTCCATTTCATTGGACCAGTACCTATTTGAATTCAACGATCATGGGAGATTAGATTGTACTCCATGGTATATAGATATCTTCAGATTGATTTTGAGACTGGTTTCACTAGGCCTTGTTCGTGACTATGAAAACTATTGGCATGTAACCACATTTATACTTGCCTACTCATGGCCATGATCACTTGTTGGTATATTTTCCACATGGATCTGCATTGTATTCTTGGCAGCCATGTATGCAAATTCAGTACATAATGTAATGAGAAATTGTGTTCGTCCAACTGGTTCTCTACCACTCCACTTTTGGGTTATTTATAATGTATTTCGGCCATCGCAGATACTCCTCTAATCTCACACATTAGGGGGCATTTGTTATAGCAAGATTTGCCTCACCATTGCTATCTTGCATAGAGGGCCTTTTTCCATTTCCCTATGCAGACTTATCAACCCTTTTTTGATAAATCCAGAGCCAAAAATATATATTTTTCCACATATACGCTCCCTAACTGCTTTGCAAGAAGTGTATATGCTTGTTGCTCCAATACAGCTCGTGTATATCGGGATTTGTGCCAGAAAATATAAAATGAGGTCAGGTTTCGATGTCACGACAAAAGATCTCTAATCTTTGGCCTTCCATATACTGGAAACGTTCCGACTCGACCCTTCAGTTGCATTTTGGAGGCTATAAGAGCACAATTTCAAGCTATGGAAAAGGAGGAGAAAGCATTCAACTTTGAGAGCAAAGTTACTCTGGAGAAATTATTTCATATTGATTATTCATCCCTTTGTCCCTCAAGTTTGAACACAGTGTTCAGCCCCCAAGCTCTTTCCTTATTGTCGAGAGGACCTCATTACCTCTTTGCTATGAGCTTGCCTTTGGTGGAGGATTGAAGTGGTGGAGACCCAGTTAGAAGGAACTTGGTTTCTTGGTTTCGAACCATGCCGACACAAAAGTCTGTAATGTTGATACTTCTGTTGATCAGTTATTAATAGAAATACTTCATTCCTGTCCTATCGATATCTTGCAAATATATGATTATTATCCATGGGCATGTTTGTAATGTTTATTAATGGATTGTGTTATCTGATGTGCTAACTCATTTTATATATTGTCACTATATACTTGCATCGCTTGTTTGTTGAGAACTTCTTGCAGGTGTAAAGCTTTGGGTCAAAGTTCTCAACGATGGAATGACATCAAACGATTGGATCGAGGTAGGCTTCTTCCTCGTATTGCACATTAGTTTATATAGCACATGTTGGAATTGAGTTGATTTATGCAGTCATACCTGTCTGTTGTGGTTTACCCTTGGCCATAGAGAGTTTTTCCCTTGTAACACTATGCAGTTTCCTTGTGGCCTGCATGGTGGTTTCCCTTGGAAAGCAAGTTGGCGGATTCCAATTGTCTGGAACTGTAAAGAGGAGGTGTTCCAGAGGAGCCTGAATGGGTTCCTCCGGAAGAAATTCTTCCGCATAGGCCATGGGAGGCGTTCTGGGCTTCATGGCTTTGTGGACGAGCTGTGTCCGAGCCATGGATAGTGATCATTCAAATCTTTGTTGTCTCCTTCGGTGAGCATCAAAGGCATACCAGGCAGTGCCCCTGCGGGGCTTACCTATTTCCCTTGGCATGTAAATGAGTTGAACAATGATTAGAGCGATGATGAGGCTGCAATAACAGCACCAGAGCTCAGAAATGTCCGGGCTTTGCAGCTCAAACTCGAAATGAGTTCTTCCCTGACCAAAATTGTAGATATTCATGAGGATGGATACGACGGGATCGGTCATTAAGACTGCCTTCTTAGTATGTTGTGTGTCTGTCCTCTTCACTCGCGTGGGAGGACTCAACTCATCAACCTGACTACTCGGGCTTGCTCCCATCCTTAATGATGAGGGAATGGGAGCCCACGGTCTGTATTTAAGACCCAACTTGACTCTATACCACATGACTCTGCTGCGCTAAGTAACACCCCATCCGAAGTATTTCAAAATTTTATATTAAAAATTAAAAATTATTTAATTTTATTTAATAATATATTATAATAAATTAAATCTTAAGTCTCCCATCTTTATTAAACTCCATCGAACAAAAGTAAAGCCCTTAAAGAGTGAGAAGTCAACTAAAAATATCTATGTAATTATAATAAAATAAACCTACAATAAAAATATCTTTAAACATAATAAAATAAATCCATCTATTTACTTAAAAAAAAAAAAAACATATCTCATGGTACCAATATAATTTTAATTTCTATAAATCAAAAGTAAAATCCTTAATTAAAGAGTGGGAAGTCAACACAAGAGATCATTATGCATGATAAAATAAGCTCATATATATACTTATAAAAAGAAGCATATTTCATGATACCAATACCATCTTAATTGCCTATTCTCTCTTTCTATATAATGTATATATAATGTCCATGTTAATTTAAGATAAAATATAATTTATAAAAACGTTTTCATTTTTATTTTTAAATTATATAAATTATGACATACAACTTATAATTATAAAAATAAAAATATTATAAATTATAAAATAAGTAATTGAGTTTCATTCTTCATATAATCTGTATTTCAATAATAATTTATTGATTTGACCCTTTATCATCTAATGCATTTGTATAAGATTGGAAGGATTGATCGTGAGTTCTTATTTGAAAAGTGGTTTGCTTACATTATCAAGTATTGAATTCTTTGAATGTTAAACTTATATGTTTAACCTTGATACAATTGTAACCCTCGTTTAATTAAAAAAATAAAGGTAAAATTATTATGATTGTATAAATAAAAAATAGCATTGAAAAAAACCCTGTCTCGGTGTGTTCTTACCTACCCTGCATGGTGGTCGACACAGCGTAACTCAGTGTGTTCTTACCTACATGTTGTGGTTACGCCTATCCCGAGTGGTGGCTTAGCAGGTTGATTCGGTGATGTGAAGCCCACTACACTAAAGGAAGGTGATGGGTGTTGTTACGTGTATTAATGCAAGAAGGTAGAGTGATAGCCTACACTTCAAGGAAAATGAGACCATGTGAAGAGAATTATGTGGCTCATTATTTAGAACTTCTTGTAGTAGTGCATGCATTGAAAGTTTGAATTAAATATATACCATCATGGAATTTAACATATAATTACTTGAAGTAATTTGAATGTTAGAGAGGAAAGATGGCTAGAATTATTGAGTGAGTATGATTTTGACATAAAAAAATATTAAATGAATGTTAAATAAGGTAGCATATGCTTTGACTAGAAGGAATTGAATCTTGTTAATGATACCTTTATAGAAAAATCTTAAAAAATATATATTGAAATTACAAGAAAGTGACACATGGTATGCAAAGAAAAGATAGAATTGGAAAATGAAGTAATGGGAATTCCCATAAATGGGGGGTATATTTTGGATGATGATGGATTATTGAGATTTCACAAAAGGATTTATGTATCTTCAAATGAAGAAATTAATAATTTGATAATGAGGGAAGACAATATAACAATATGTATGGCTCATCTTGGAGTGAAAAAGTTGCACACGCATCTAAAAGTGCTATTTTTTTAAGTGGAATGAAGGAGAACATAGTAGACTAAATGGTTAGATTCCTAGAATGTCAACAAGTGAAGGATGGGTATTAACATCTAGTAGGATTATTGCAGTCACATGAAATACTTTGAAAAATAGTGTGCATTTTATTCCAGTAAAGAACATTAATTAGGCACTAGAATTAACAAGAGTTTTTATAAATGAGATAGTGAGATTGCACGAAATTTCCAAAAACATAATTTCAGATATAGATTTAATATTTACATGATGGTTTTGGACTAGTTTCCAAGAGTCCTAGTGATCCAAAAAGGATCCAAAGAAGGCTAAGAACAACTCAAAACTCTCAGAGGAAACTCAGAACGCTCATAATGGCTTCAGTAGACAGAGAAAGGGCAAAAATTCAAATTTCTCAAAACTCAGTGAAAATGACATGATCATGAAGAGCGCATGACAAGGTTTCTAACAGTGCAAATAGATCGTCAAATGGACTTACGGATTGAAATATATTCACAGTCAAAGTTTGGCCAACCTAACTCGGTCAGCAGGGGATGAGTCAACATTTGTACTATTGACATCAACATCCGTACAGTACACGTGGCAGGAGAAGGAAGGTGACAAGTGGCATGATGATGTCATCATGATGATGTGGTAGCACTAGAGGCTACCACATGTCACCCGGGTTTTGCATTTTTGGACCGATTCATGGACCAATCAGATTGTACCACGTGGCATTCGTACAGTTGACGTGGTGTGCTGACATGGTGTGATGACTTGGCAGGTGGCAACGTGGACCAGTGAGGGGCTACCACATGGCCCAATCAGAGGCTTCCACGTGGAAAGCGGGAAAATCCCAAGGACAACCTGTGAACAAAATTTTGGAAAAAAAATTGGTTTGGCGGGTCCGCCAAATCTTGCGAACCACGCTAAACCTAGCCACGATTTTAAATCGTTGGAGAAGGTTCTAGAGCCATCGCTAAACTGCCATAACATATATATATATATATATATATATATATATAACAATACAAAGCCCAAAAGGAGAGTCTGCAGGGTTTGACCTCGGGACCTCCTCCTACAACAACACATTAACATATCCGCCCTAACCAACAGGCCATAGATTCTACATTGTAAAAAATTCCTAAATCATTTATTAAATGATGCATCCTCCCAACCACAAGGGGAGGCGCATGGACCGTACGACCATTAGGGCACACATTTCGATGCAAGTACAGTCATAATTATAGGTTGCAAAGGGCACAAAAATCGAGACAAAATTCATCTTGGGCCTGGGAGTGCCAGGGTCAGATTGAGGTGTGGAGACAATCAATTTTTGGTAGTTCGACGCCATGAATTTAGTGGTGCTATATGTTTTCTGATCTGAGCATTATTTCTGCAGCTTGATTTCAGAATGAGGTATACTTATGTATTTTGTCAAATTCTTTTGTTGAGTTAATGAAAGAGCCTACCCATTTGAGAGAAATACCTAGAGACGTATTCCACCAAGGACGAACTACGTTATAAAGTTTTTGTGTTTAGATCTGATGCTTATATCTCTTTATTTTTGAGTTTTTTCTTCTTTAATGGTGCACTTTAATTTATTCTCATTTAATGCAATTCTTTATAAGTCAAGATGAAAAGATATCAGATCATGTTGGTATCAGAGCAGTCCTCTTTGACTTGAATTTTTGAGTGTGAATTCTTACTAGGGCCAAGCATAAGCAAGGTCAAGGAAATATTAATACTTTCAATCTCGAAGTTGGCCATGCATCTTGAAGGAAGAAAATGACAGAAGAAGACGAGCGTGATGAATAGGAGAAAAAATTTCACATGGTGTTTTATCGCATGTCATAAATGGTCGAATGAATGTATGGACATTATGAGAAGATGATGAAGAAGAAAGGGAAGAAAAATGAAGCACATTCATATGATGATGCTTCGGTAAACCAAGGGGTTGGAGGAGATCCTCCTGAGCCTCTGTCTTCACTTTCGGGTTCTAGTTCTTCTTCCTCTGAGCATTCTCATCATTCTTATCATTCTAGCCATAAAGTCTCTTTTAAGAAACCATTATTAAAGCTTGATGTAAAATTTTCTTTACCTATGTGTAATGGATATGCTAATCTTGAAAATCTAGATAATTGGATCCGACAGGTTGAAGTGTATTGCCGTGTCCAACATATTGATGAAGAAGAAGTTAAAGTACAACTGGCTTCTCTTCGGTTGGAAGGCACCGCTCTTGTATGGTCGAAGAGAAAGCTTCAGGACAGAAGTAAGTGTGGTAATCTTCTTTCCTCATGGTCAGAATTTAAAACAATGATAAGGAAGCAATTTTATCCATTAGGGTATTTACATAAAGCAATGATGGAATGGAAAACTTTAAGGCAAAGTAAAGGACAAACTGTACAAAGTTTCACAAAAGAATTTAGGAAGAAAGCTCTTGCATTAAATATTCCTTTGGATTCTTATGAAACTTTAATGAAGTATATTGGCACACTTCACAGTTATATTCGTCATATTTTACTCTTGTTTAACCCCACTAGTCTTGATGAAGTTTGTGTGCAAGCCACTCACCTTGAGAACATGAGGAAACATGTTCAAGAATATCCCATGAAGAAGCCTTCCAATCTCCCACATAAAACTTATAAGAAGTTTAAAAGGAAGGATAGGAAGACCGCCATAGTGAAGAGAGAAGGAGGAAAGCCATCTTGCACTCATTGCAAGAAAAGTGGTCACGATGAAGAACACTATTGGAAACTGCATCTAGAAAAGAAACTGAAACAGTTCGATGGAAATGGGAAGACAAAAACCGTTGCTACAGTGCAACAAGATACTGGTTCTGATTTAGGAGGTGAAGGAAATATCACAACTGTTGGAGTACAAGGTAAATATTCCCTTCATGCTAGTTCAAAATCTAATAATGAATCTCATGTTGATGAACGAACGAGGAGTGAATTATTTCACATAAGAGTTGTATCTAAACACACTAAAATAGATACATTATTTGATCTAGGTTCCCAAGTAAAATTAATATCTAAAGCACTTGTCAAGAAGATGGGTCTTGAAACAAAACCACATCTGAAGCCTTATCCTCTTGGTTGGGTATGTGATAGAGAAAAACTTAATGTCACCAAAAAATGTAGGATCAGATTTGCTATTGCTTCAAAGTTGATTGATGAAGTGGATTTGGATGTTGTACCACTTGATATATGTGGCATAGTATTGGGAAGTCATTATCTTTATGATAGAAAAACAACCTTCTTTCGTCATGAGAACAAATACCAACTTACTAAAGGGGGAGTGGAATATATTGTAAGAGCTCACAACATGAGGGTAAATACAACACTTGTTAGTGCAGGGAAAATGAAAAGACTCATAAACACTAATAAGAAATATGTACTCATGGTCGTCAGAGAGAAAGATGTCGGGACATCTGACGCTTTCCAAGGGTGTGATCCACCTCATAAAAATGAATTAATTGATATTCTTTCTAAGTATGATGATATTTTCCAGGAACTAGATGGATTACCTCCTAAGAGGGAAATCCAACATGAGATACATCTTTAGAAGGATTCTCCTCTTCCTAATGTGGGCATGTATGGGATGTCAGTTGTGGAGATGACACAGGTCAAGAAGAAGGTACAAGGCTTATTGGATCAAGGGGTCATCAGACCCAGTTCATCTCCTTGTGGTTCTTCGTTCGTGATGGTGCCAAAGAAGGATGACACATAGCGAATGTGTGTAAAATACTGGGCCTGAAATAAAATCACGGTGAAAAATCGATACCCCCTTCCTCGTATAGATGATTTACTTGATCAATTGAAGAATGTTGTTTATTTCACTAAGTTGGATTTGCGCAGTGGATATCATCAAATCAGGGTCGCAAAACAGGACACATGGAAAAATGCCTTTAAAACCAAATAGGGATTGCTTGAGTGGTTAGTTATGCCCTTTGGGCTTTGTAATTCTCTGACAACTTTCATGTGTGTGATGAATGATGTATTCATGCCTTTCCTAGATGAATTTGTAATTGTATATTTAGACGAAATTCTTATTTTTAGTGGGACTCGGGATGAACATGTGGGGCATGTAAAGAAAGTATTGGATACTTTTCAAAGGGAAAAGTTGTATGTAAAATTATCTAAATGTGAATTTGGCAAGACTGCACTTGTGTACTTAGGTCATATTGTAGGAGGAGGACAATTAAACATTGATCCTTCCAAAGTTGATGTAATTGTAAATTGGCATGAGCCAAAAAGTTTAACTGAAGTTTGAAGCTTCTTAGGTGAAGTCCAGTATTGGAGGAGGTTCATTTCCAACTTCTCCTTTATAGAAGCTCCTTTGCATGCCTTAACTAGTGTGAAGAACACTTTTCAGTGGGAAGGAAAGAAACAAAATCTTTCAACACTTTGAAGGAGAAGATCAATACTGCACTAATATTAGCACTGTCAAATCTTCAACATCCTTTTGAGATCGAAACAGATGCCAACAGATACACCATGGGTGCAATATTCATGCAATATCGTAAGCCTATCTGTTACCACTCTGAAACGTTTAACCAAGCCATTGTTAATTATCCTACATACGATAAAGAGTTGTATGCATTAGTCCAGAGCGTCAAGAAATGGAAGCACTACTTGTTAGGGAAGGAAACACTCATACATATAGATCACCAACCCTTATAGTATCTCCAAGCACAGGCCAAATTGCAACAATATCGACACTATAGATGGATGGGTTTTCTACAACAATTTCATTTGGTAATAAAGTACAAAAAGGGTACAAGTAACAAGGTAGCTGATATGATTTCTAGACCTCATATTGTTGCTTCTATTATTTTGAAGAATACTTATTTATCTCATGATAACTATGTATAACAATAAGCCATCGATGAAAATTTTAAAGAAGTATATGAGAAGCTAACCCTTGGTGCACAGGTAGAGAACTATTGTCTGCAGAGAAAACTACTCTACCATCTTGGAAAGCTATGTATTCCTACAAGTGAACGAGTCCATGTAATACGAGAAGCTCACACTTCTCTT